>MDKH01182899.1:0-62010 GCA_005239495.1 Nicotiana undulata
CAGGTAGTGTAGAGTTAGGTCCGAGAAACGCGTACCTGAGATGGGCTGGTAAAGGCTTCAGCTTTAACTTGGGTGGTTCTTCAACTGAGGGTTTGGCGGGTGGAATCTCTCTCTTCTCTAAGTGTAAAGGTTCAATTTCGAGAGTCCTCGGCCATATCCCTTTTCCTTCCAGAGCTAATACCCACTCTGCTAATTCCTCTCCATCCACATCATCTAAGTTCATCAAACATGCAGCCAAAGTATCTCCAACAGTAAGGGGTGCATCATCTTCGTCCAGTATCACGTCCACGGCGTCAACGAGAGAGCAGTTGGCAAACTCACTTGGTCGCCTCATAGACTTTTGCACGTTGAACGTGATTTCCTAGTCATTGAGCCTCATCTTAAGCTCACCAGTCTCACAATCGATAAGGGCTCTGCCTGTGGCTAAGAATGGCCTTCCCAAGATTATGGGAATTTCTTCATCTACCCGACAATCTAAGATCACAAAATCATCAAGAAACACGAATTTCCCTACTTGTACTAGCACATCGTCTAGTATCCCTGACGGTCTTTTTACCGTCATATCAGCAAGTTGCAGTAGCATGGATGTAGGCCTGGCTCTACCAATCCCCAATCTTTTATAGATAGCCAATGGCATGAGATTTATGCTAGCCCCCAAATCACAGAGAGCTTTGGCGAAAGCAAAGTTTCCAATAGTACAAGGAATTGTAAAACTCCCTGGGTCAGACAACTTTTCAGCAGTAGGACGCGTCACCACTGCACTACACGTTTGGGTAAGGGTAACATTAGCTAGATCTTGGAAGTCAAATTTTCTGGACATCAAGTCCTTCATCATTTTAGCGTAGCCAGGCATTTCTTTCAAAGCATCAATCAACGGGATATTTACCTGTATTTGCTTTAGCATGTCCAAGAACTTCTTATACTGTTCATCCTTCTGGTATTTTGCCAGCCTTTGAGGGAATGGAGTCGGTGGTCTTTTCTTTCCTGTTATCTGTTATTTTTCTTTCTCAACTGCAACTTCTACTACCGTCTCTGAGATTTTCTCCAGTGCATTTTCAGCTTCACCTTGATTGCTGGATTTTTCTTCAACTGGTTGCACTGTGACCTTTGTCAAAGGAGTCGCGTCATCAATTTCAATAGGCACTTGCACTAGCGTATCTGTCTGTCTGCTCTCACGTACCACCTCTTGCTCCAAGTCCAGGTCTCTGCCATTGCGGAGGCTCACTGCCATTAGTTGTTTTGGGCCCTGGTCCCTTGGATTCACCTGAGTATCAGCGGGTAAAGTTCCATGAGGACGATTGTGCACTGCATTTGAAATCTGCCCCAGTTGTACCTCAATATTTTTAATGGCTGAGTCATGGGCATCTACTCTTTCGCTGATCTTGGCAGTTGACCCAATCACTTGTTGCATCATAGTTTCTAACCTGGAAAATCCATCTTCATGTCTTCCCCCATGTTGCTGCTGAGGGGGATTATAAGCTTGTTGTTGAGCCTGGTTGTTGTATCCCTGCGATCGTTGGTAAGGTGCCATGTTACCCTGAGGTCTCATGGTACCCATGTTACCATTATTGTGTTGCAGGTGGGGTGGTCTGTAAGGTTCAACTTGTTGACCCCAATTCTGACCTCCCTGTCTATGACCTCCATAATTAGTCACATAGTTTATGTCTTCCGGATAAGGAGCTTGATTGCAGTATGCATTCCAGTGATTACCCATAGGTTGATTTACGCAAGATGTGCATAATCCCCCATTGTTAGTGTCTACAATATGAACCTGCTCCTTCACGCCTGATTCTTCCACATTCTTTGTGAGAATACTCATCTGAGTCATCAATATAGCCATGTTCTCAGCCATAGTGTTAGATGAGTCTAATGTCACTGAGTGAACAATTGGGGTGATAGGTGCACCCCTAGTAGTCCACCCAGAATTTTGTGCCATAGTGTCTAGTAAGCTCTGGCACTCTCTCCACGTCTTGCTGAGATATGCTCCACCTGTTGATGCATCTACGTTGGCTTTCACACTGTCAGCCATCCCCATATAAAACCGTTGCCCCAACATCTTCTCCGGAATACCATGATGTGGGCAAATAACCAGCATCCCTTTAAACCTCTCCCATGTTTCTTGTAGCGTTTCCATGGGTTTCTGTCTAAAACTGATTATCTCATCGATCTGTTGTGCTGCCTTGTTGGGTGGATGAAAGTTTCCCAAAAACTGCTTGACCAGTTCCTCCCATGTTGTAATAGAATTGATTGGGAGGGAATTCAGCCAAGTCTGAGCAACCCCTGTTACCAAGAACGGGAACAATAACAGTCTTAGCGCATCTGGGGTAACATGAGGTTGGCGCGGAGTTTTGCATATGGACAGAAAGTTCTTCAAATGTTGCTGAGGATCCTCAACATATGATCCCGGAAATAGCCCCTTATTCTGTAACAAATGCAGCATGTTATTCGTGATCTGAAATGAATCTGCTTCAATCTGGGGAACCACAATAGCAGTTGCCAAGTTATCAGCTGTGGGTTGAGCCCAATCATATAGTGGCGCCTCAGGTGCCATGGGCGCCTGAGGCACAACATTTCTCGCTGCAGGGTTGCCCAGCCCATCACCAATAACTTCACCATCAACGTTAACTCTGTTGTTCCGTTCCGCCATATCAAATTCTATGGGTTCAATGTTTGTCTATCGTTTGCTCCTTTGATTGGCTCTGTTCACGACCCTAGTCTGATAAAGCTTCAACAACGTCACCACTCCTCGAAGAGCTCCTAGGCATGCACTTGTGTCACCGATTCAACAAACGTAGAGATTCAATAATTGAGTGAAATCAAAGAAACTTGACTACAATGAAGAATTTTTGTATTTTCCTCTAACTACAATTGATAATACCGTTAGTCCCCGGCAACGACGCCAAAATTTGATCACGCTCAACTGTGTCTAATAAAAGACTACGCGGGCGTTGCAAATATAATCTGGGGTATTATGCTCAGAGTCGATCCCACAGGGACTTAACGTATCAAAGGAAGTCTTTAGAATACTAAATTCTTACTAGTCAACCTTCTCAAATTTTGTGAATAACAATTGGTGATGTGATTCTACTACAGCTAATTGAATCTAATAAATTAAGAATAACTATCAAGCAGTTGTAAACAATTGGAATAAAAGTCTAAGGTAATGGTTTCCCCCGTTGGTTCTTTCCCTAGTTGTATGTTCCTATAGCTTTGATTTGGTTGTCTCTATCAATCATGAACTCTCCAGTTATCGTAAATCTTTCTCAAGTATTTATGACAATTTACTAGACGCACTATCTCGAGCTACGCTAGCTATATTTACATTACGGTTCACTTTAGATTGCACCCGAGGTATATTATCTCTAACCCAACCTCTAAACCCTCGGTTATGACTTTCGTCTACACTCCGGGAATGGTGTTGTTCAACAACTACCTAAATATGCATTCTTTCTCAAGCAGATACATAATAAATAGGAACTGCTAGTTGAGGGCCCTTCAACTAACTACAATCAAAACTTAGTTGAACAAATAGAGATGAATAACCAACTCAAAACTATATTAACATGCCAACAAGTTTATCCCCAACGGGTTTCACCAAAACCTTAGATAAAAATATTTAGCTACTCATAATAATAACAAAAACTACAAAATAATTCATAGTCAATGATAAAAGAACAAAATAGGAGAATAAAGATTGATGCCCAATGTTCCTCCTTGCCTCTTTCCCTTGCTTTTGATGTTTTCTATTGTAAAAAACTAATTCTCCCTTGTCTTGGGAGAATACCTTAAGTTTATATAGGGTTTGGGGCTTAAAATCCCGTGTTTTGTACTTAAGTCCCTGAAGTTTACGCGTTCTGCCGCGGTCGCACCGCGGTTACGCCAAGACCGCGGCCAAACAAGCTCTCTGAATCTGCGGTTGCTTCCTACCGCGGTTGCACCGCGGCCGCGCCCGGACCGCGGCAGGCCTATTTCAGCTCTGCTTTTGCATATTACTTGGTGCATTTTGTGGGTATTGTTTGATTGGCCTTTTTTTCCCCGTAATTGACTCCAAAAATGTTCCAACGTCCTTTTCTTGTGATATTTCACCTGCAATGCACGAAAAGCACTAATCAGAGCATATTGTTATCGATATTTACATAAAAATGATATAAAATGTGGTTTCTAGGGGGCCTAATTATAGTCAAATTCACATATTATCAACGTCCGATTTAGGATTTGGGGTAGTGACACTTACATAAAGGGGTATTGTCAAACTCAAAACCGAGTCATGGATTCTATCAACTAATTATTATTCACAAATGTTATTCGTTATTGTCCAATCTATTAGGCATACACTAACTCTGAATAGAGTTGTACCTTTTGATAAATCAATACAATAAACAAATTACATTGATCAAAAAAATTATATCAAGATTAGGAATATAAGCTCATTTAATGAATTAGAGAAAATATTTTATATATTCAGTACAAAAATACCTTTTCTATACTTGGTCCTTTCAATATACACTGAGTATACTAGCACAAGAAGTCGGAGTAACACCACTCCCATAATCAAGACAAATTATAATATAATCTTGTGTTATAATCATCAAGATATTTTGTCCAATAATATCTTTGATTATGAACATAATTTATTAACTAACTATGAGAACCAATAATTTAATCTTCTGTGTATGAGCTAAGACTCCATACACTAAATTGTCTACTACATAACTAAAAGGACACACATGTAACAAATGATCTATTTAAAATAGTACTTTATTGAAATGAATAATTTAAATAAAAAATTATTCCATAAAGAATAAAATAAAATACTATGTCTAAACCGCATGGTTAATAATATATCCCAACAATCTCCCACTTAGACTCATAACCATGCGTCTACTACTCTAACACCCATTCATTCTACATGCTTGTCAAAAATCTTCTGTGTCAAGCTCTTTGTAAACGGGTCTGCCAATTTGTCCTCTGACGCAATCTTCAACACTTTTGCATCACCTCTCTGAGTTATGTCCATAATTAAGTGATATTTACGCTCAATATGTTTACTCCTTTTATGGCTTCTTGGTTCCTTCGAGTTTGCAACTGCACCATTATTGTCACAATTGAGTACAATCGGTGCTTGAACCGAAGGAACTACATTAAGCTCTTTCAGAAAGTTCCTGAGCCAAACAACATCTTTAGCTGCCTCAAATGCAGCCACATATTCGGCTTCCATGGTGGAATCAGCAACACATGATTTTTCGATGCTC
This sequence comes from Nicotiana undulata, assembly GCA_005239495.1. Classification (NCBI taxonomy): domain Eukaryota; kingdom Viridiplantae; phylum Streptophyta; class Magnoliopsida; order Solanales; family Solanaceae; genus Nicotiana; species Nicotiana undulata. Next base: position 5,253 of record MDKH01182899.1, read on the forward strand.
CTCCAATTTATGGCTCCACCTCCTAAGGTAAAACATAGCCTGAGGTAGATTTTCTAGAGTCTCTATCTGACTGGAAATCTGAATCAGTTTAGCCAATGGGTGCAAGATCGCCTGAGTGATACACCAACATATAATCCCTAGTCCTTTTCAAGTACTTGATTATATACTTAACGGCAGTCCAGTGTTCTCGTCCAGGGTTAGACTGAAATCTACTAACCATGCCAACAACAAAACAGATATCAGGTCTAGTACATAGCATAGCATACATGAGACTATTATAGTTGGAAATAGGCAATATTCAAAATTTAAGTATATTATTTAAAATAGAATATTAAATGTATATAATAAGTAAATATTTTATATTTATCAAACTCACGCTTTCACGAATCATTCACCAACTAAAATCACGAGGAAACATGCGGCAACCTAAAACTGAAAAGCAAGAAAAATTTCATGCATAAAATAAAAATCACATAGTTGGTTACAAAATAAAAAGTAAACAAATTTGTCAGAAGTGGGATTTCAACCCACGCCCTCTTACGAAGACCAGAACTTGAGTCTGGCGCCTTAGACCACTCGGACATCCTGACTTGACGGAATTTTCAGCTCATGTTTATTTATTACTATGTAAATTATTTAAGATACGATATTAAAAACATTTTGAGCTCAAGAGAATTTATAAAACTTGATTATAAAGATCACATAGTTTGGTTACAAAATAAAAAGGAAACAAATTTGTCAGAAGTGGGATTTGAACCCACGCCCTCTCACGAAGACCAGAACTTGAGTCTGGCGCCTTAGACCACTCGGCCATCCTGACTTGATTATATGCTTAGCTCATGTTTATTTGATATTATATAAATGATTTAAGATACGATATTAAAAACATTTTGAGCTCAAGAGAATATACAAAAGTTGATTATGAAGAGAGCATGTGTTATTTCGTTTAACAAAAAAGAAAACATGCACCAGCCGGGAATAGAACCCGGGTCTGTACCGTGGCAGGGTACTATTCTACCACTAGACCACTGGTGCTTGACGTTACTCTACGTATTTTGTTTATTATAACGTATTGATAATGCCCAGATATGAAGCTTTCTTGTTCGAAAGAACTGCAGTTGAGAAAAGATCGATTTGTATCTGTAAGAAAAGTTGTTTGCTGAATCCCATGCAGCTTAAGTCTTTAGTTTGGGTTGCTCTCTACAACCTTTGCTTCACTGAGGTGGTGGTGAAATATCTTATGTACTCAGTAATTTACTGAAAAAGAGTATGATATAACATTGACTTTTTCAGCTGATCGTCAACCACTGCCGTCTACGGTGGTTGCAGCATTATTTGCCACCATCTGAAACTTCATAGTCCTCGGAAAGTCATCCAATGCTATACTGGAAAACGCCAAATTCATCGTCGTCCTAAAAACTATCTTCTTTCTCTTCCTTAATTACTGCATTCTTGATTTTCCGGTACCGGAGAGAGGCACGACGGTGATGAGGTGGTGGGCTTATTAGTTTCACCTGCAGAACTGGCTTTTGAGTTTACCGGCTTCTGGCGGGCGATTCCGGCGAGGGAACTCCGGTGAGTAGGCATAGGGTGGTTGTGTTCTGAAGTGTAGGTGATGTTGAACATGTTAGGGTCGGATCTATTTCGATCCACTTGTTTTCGGGCCAAACAGCCCTTTGAGCTGCTACATTTGTAATATCCCCTGTTATAATCCACAAAAGAATTACAACAACACTTCACAAAACTAGCTCTCTTTTTCTTTAATCTATAAGAAATTTAAGGTTGTTTGGTTGATGATATTTAATTGTAACGAAAAATCTCGCATAAGATATTACAGTATGCGATTGGCCAGATAAGAATATAATCACAAGCATAACCAATAAATATATATATATATATATATATATAACGTTTGGTTGACGATATTAATTAATACTTAACAACATTAAGTTATGCAAATATTTATTATAATTTTATGCATGATAGTATGTGAAACAAGAATATTAAACTAGTTTAGAGCAAGTAATTCATATATAATATTCTTTTTATTATTAATTGTTGCATAAATTCTCAATATCACAAACCCGCCATAACTAACATGTGAACCAAACAACCCCACCAAATAGTGCTCTTAGCTATTTCATAAGAGGAACCTTAGAGTTGTGTTTGGTTATGAATATAATTTTAGGTTGCTTTTTAAGTTTTGTGAGTGATTTGAGTGAAAATTTGGAAAACAGGTTTTTGGAGTTTTTCAAATTTTTGAAAATTTCCAAAATGCATCTTCAAGTGAAAATTAAAAATTTTATGAACAAATACTGATTTCGAAAAAAGAGAAAAAATTTCTTATGCCCAACTATAAAAATGTACAAAAAGAAATATTAAAAAGAACCAACCTAGGGTATGGGGAACCTTTGATGGGCTTTTGCCCATATTTTCTCCAAGCCCACTTGTCTAAAGACAGAGCCTCAGCAGGCACTTGGCATTCCTTCTTCAGCTTGTTCTTCCTGGGAAAAAAATCAAATAAATGTGTGACAATCAAAATTAATTAATTAATTACTTAATTAATAAGCAGATTGACTTTGTGATAGGGGTATATGTCAACTGATAAAGGTCTACTTTTTCCATAAAAGAAATTTAATACTTACTATATGAAAAATTAAAAACAGTGCGATGCATAAAGCATTTTGTATTCATGCAGAATCCGGGGAAAAATCGTACCCTAAGGGGTGTGATGTAGACAACTTACCCTAATGTAAGTATTAGTGGCTGTTTTCACGACTCTAACTCGTGACTTATAGGCAGGGGCAGATTCACGCTTAAGGAAGTGGTGTCACGCCGACACACTTTGTCAAAATTTGTTACTAAATATATGTATTAATAATGTGAGAAAACAGATAAGTAGGAAAAAATGATTCCACTTGACATAATTGTCTTTTGGTGTGTTGAACATGTGTTTTATTTTGTTCTAAGAGGTTAGAGGTTCAAATCTCAACGAGCACTTTTTTGTTTGCAAATATTTGAGAAAGCATGTATGGTTAATAATTGTGATAAATTAAAATTGAACCAAGGACCTTTTCTAAATTGAAACTCAACAAAACCAGTAGACTAAAACTATTTCTTATCTAAAAGTATGATAATTAAAGTTATTATTTTTGTTCTTCTATAAATTTCGACACCACTTACAAAAAAATTTGTGTACGCCCGTGATTATAGGTCACACGATGACAACTTTACTGTTACGAAAAACTATAAATAGAAAATTTAAATTTTACCTTTTTTGGATTCTTGGACTCATCTGAGCATGTGAAGTACGACGGGACGCACTAGTTTTACTAGTTGTGAAATGCTTGGGCTGATGATTGTGTAGTTTTTGCTGCTGTTTTAGTATTTGGTTATGGGGTGATAAATCTTGCAATCCTCCCATAACAAAAGGTTTGTAAAGATTATGCAACTCTTGAACAACATTTGTGGTATCAAATTTTGGCTCAAAATAATCTTGAAAACAAATAAAGTTGTCAACTTGATGAATATTTGTAGAGCTAGAAATAGTGGTGATAGTGCTACTGCTGCTAGAGGTGGTGGTGGTGGTGGTGGTGGTGGTCGCGGCAGCGGCGGTGCAGCCTCTGACCACCGCGTGTAGATCCCAATCTGCTTCCATATTCTCTTTGTTTTGCCCCCTTTTTTGGCCTTGACTTTGTTTGAGAGAGGACAGTTAGAGAAAAAGACAAGCTTTGACTTTTGGAGAGATGCAAAAGAGACTTTGAGGGAGAGACAAATAAGTGGTGTACTACTACTCCATACTTATTTATAAAGATAGAAAGAGATACCGATTGAAGGATGTGATGCAACGGAATAGGTTGTTTCTCCTTTCATTAGAGATCTCGAGTTCGAGCTTTGAATATGGAAAAATTCTCAGTAGGAAGCGCTTCTTCCCGAATGGGACCTTACCGAACACAAATATGAATATAGTCGGATTCCGTTCTTTCAATGCAAAGGGCAAAGAAAAAAAAGAAATATTTTTGTCCAAGAAAAAAAAAGAAACATGCCCGGGTACAGGACATCGAGAGGAAAACCAAAAAAAAAAAAGATAAATAGAGAGTTTTGCCTCCCAACCCCTCCCCCCCACACACAAATTGTATTAAAAAGTCCACTTTTTAGGGTAAAAATTCCCTATTAGAGACGATTTTATACTTAGAGTTCGAACTAAAATATCTCGTTAACAATAAATGAGAACTTACTACTTACTACTAGTCTAAATCCTATTTTCTTCTAACAAAAAAAAAAGAACTTTCATATGTTATTCTATATTGGCGTTTTAAGTACATTCATAATATAAATTGAGAATTTATCTCATGAATAAGCTACAAAATGTACTTCCTATTTAAATAGTTTTGAATGCATTGGCCGTTGAGTGTTTAATTACACCACATTTCCCTTTTATTTTCAATAAATTGTAGATAGAATTTAGAGTGTTAATTGGCTTTATAAAATACTAATCAGGAGTAATTTCTCTTGTTTATTTTTTATTTTTTATCATCAAGATTCTTTCATCGTCAATAGTATTAATACATACTATACCACAATTTATATAATGTGAATAACTTCAATACAAAAGTTAATCATAATACAAATTAAAAATACCCAAAAATGAGAAGTTTTTTGTTTTTGTTTTTTTCACCTTGTAATCCTAATCGAACGCAAGGAAGAAGAGTGGGTTTCCCTAAGTAATTGGAAGCCGAGCTGGTGTTCGATGGTGAACGAGAGATAGAGGAGCGCACTCTTCTAGGCCCGTTGGTGTTCTCAGTCTCAGTGCGACCTTGCTTGGTCAACAAGGGGATCAAAATGAGCGACAGAGACAATTCTATACGAAGAAGATCGGTCCACTTACAAAAATATCTGAACGAGAAGGGACCAATGGTGCCACCTTTCGTAAAATTCTTTTATGAGTCGCTTCAAATATTCTTCGCATCCCCAGAGAGATAGATTGTTGCCAGGGACCAAATAACTTAATTTTCTCCCATGAACTATTTGTGTCAATGGATTAGTCTCTTCCATTTTTCTACCAAATCTCTCTCTATTCTGGCACATAAATGAAGGGATCGAAGAGATTATGGCAGATCGCTTAGTAGCTAAAGCGTACTTGCGTGTTAAAGGGGCGGGTACAAGTACACTATTTCAGTAAACTTCGCTTCATTTAGTTGGGACAAGTGAATCATCGCTTTTGGGCGCACACAGCCTTTTTCTATCTATGAAGTAGGACGAGTGGTCCAGTCAACTACTGCACCTCAACGCATTTCAGGGAGAACCAGCTAGCTCTCAAAGAGTGCTTTCCAGAAGATGGAGAAGGACAACGAAAAAAGTGCTCTCTCAACCGAACGTGAAAGTAGTTTTCCATCAGTCCCGCAACTAGAAGAAGATTGCTTCGGGGTCACTGTGGTGTGGCTGAGGCGGACCCATGTGTATGGGTGAGGGGTCACCGGACCCTGTAAACTTCGGCCGGAATCATGTATATATATATATATATATATACGTATATACCTTGAAAATGATTAATTTAAATCAGTTGCCACCCTGAACACTAAAAGCATTTAGGGGACACTGATTGAGCAGAATAATGTACCCCCATAGCGTAAAAATTCTGAATCCGCCTCTAATTAAGAGGAAAGAACTCTCTACTGGAATTTTTGGTCTATTCTTGTTTCTAAGGGCTCAAACTCAAAACCTAGAGAAAGTGCCCCGACATGTATTTCTTTGTTTATTCTTAGGGCTCGAACTCAAAATCTTTGATTAGGGATAAATGAATCTTATACATTCCACTACAATTTTCGATAGGTAGTTAGAACTTAGGAGGTTGTTAATTAGGCATTGTTTGAGAAGTTGACTTGGGAAAATGTCAAAAACAGTGGGTCCCACGGCTCCAAGGAGATGCGTGATTCATTAGCTCAGCTTCGAAAAGGTCCAGTCCACGCTGTCTCTAATCGTCACTCGTGAGTGAGTTTTTTCCTTTTTTTTCTTAGAGAAATTGGGCAGGTGGCACTTGCCGACAAAAAAAAGAGCACACATTTTTTTGAATAAATAAAAATTTACACACAAATCCTTTTAGTTTCAACTCCTAACAAATGGTACTTCTTTTACAATTAACAATATTTTCCCCTTTTTTCTGTTATTTACAGTTCAATCTATGGCGAAACCAGTAATTTCCTCAAGAGTGTTCAAACTTATCGAAGTGAAAAAAATTCTCCGATAAAGAGTGTTCAATATTTGTTATATACCTCTAAAACCTAATATTTTACTTATATACGCAGTGTAAACTTTTCAAGGAAAGGTGGCCAGTTGACCGCCCTATGAGATATGCAACTTCGCCCATGATCATAATTACTGGTACCTAGAAACATAACGTGGAATGAGCATTATTCTTGTCCTTCCTCAAAAGATTTCATTAAAAATTACTGTTATCAAACGGATCACATATATTCTTCATTTATAATAGACTTCCAATTATAATATTTTACTTATGTTAACCATTTTAAATTGTTTACCCATGGCAGAAAAGAAGACGGAAAGATAGTCGATTGATACCTTAGCTTTGAACCAGCTTCTTCAATCATGTTGCTTTTCTCCCTCTATATAGCGCGAGTAGCTTGCTTCCAAGCCACTGGGCGGAACCATATAAGGAATAAGAGCGAGAAGCAGCTCAATTTCAAAGGTTAGACGCAACAACCACTCGTTCAAAAGGAGATGTTTGAGAGAAAAGCCCCGTCTCATGGTGCTTTTGTTAGGAGTTCCCCCTCTCTCGTATATTTTACTATGGCAACCCTGATGGAAAAGATTGTTGGCCCCCTCTCTGCTGGTTCTCTCAAACTAGCATCAACTGATGTTAAGGTTAACCCAATAGTCAGGTTTCATTACTTCTGAAATCTTGATGATGGGTGTGGAGAGATGTGTGAACAGAAAGATTAATGATGTACAATAAAGCCGCTCTATGTAGGAATTCAAGTACCAATAAGAGTTTGGTCCTATATATTTCGGGTATGTTGGACCTTCATTGCATGCTGATCTATTCAATGATTTTCTGATGGGATTGCTCTGTCGTTGTGACCACAATATCGCATTACCATGGCGGCTGCCTTGTTGGGATAGTGGTTGATAGGAACTTAAGATTGGGGCACTCAGATTTGTTGATGGTTCAACATTTATTGTGTCACCGGGCACCAATCCGCATGCTACTCTGTTGATGCTAGGCCGCTAAGTTCTTTAATATGCGTTGGAAGAAACCGCATGATGCGTTTCGAAGTTGTCGTACGTAATTGATATATATACAAAACAAAAAACAAAAAATAAAATCAAATTTATTCATGAACTTTACATCAATTCAACTAATTTAACTTTAAGAGTAACAAATTCAAATAAAATTACATACATCATATATCATGGCCTACTAATATAAAAAATATATATACATAACATTCATTTAATTTAGTGCAAAGACATACTCCTTTCATCTCTTAAGTTAATAATACTTTCTAAAATTGTGATATAAATAAGTTACTAAAAATTTATGTGAAAATAAATTACTTTATTAAAATAAGAAGTATGTTATAAAATATTAAATTATGTGTAACAACTCGATCGATTGTTTTGAGTATTTGCACTTCGCTTGATAGTTTGGGGGCACAAGTAGCTCGATATGATGTATTAAGACTTGTGTGCAAAATTTGAGTTCATTCCGAGTTGATTTGATATGTTTCGGTGTCATTTTATCAAGCATAAATGATATCATATTGAACAAATGAGCTGCATTTTCTTTTTTTATTGAAGCATTAGATCCGTATCGTAATTATGTATTCGTAGCAAAAAGAATCGTCAAACTTAGACATCATATGAGGACTTTATAGTCATTTTACTAAGAATTAGGTTGCTAGATTTTTTTTTAGATTAATTACGGAATTGCCTCCGACGGTGTATTTAAAAAACTGCACTATTTGTAAATATTGAAACCAACATATCTCCTTCATTATAAGGTCAAATTGAGTGGTTCAAAATCCTAACTTGACTAGAATTTCACAAGGAATCCATTGGAGGCATAAAAATGAGTTTTGAGATCGTTTGACATGAGAAACGAGGCAGAATAGCTGACAGAAAAATATATAAAACAAAGTTTCACAGCCCGAAATCCTAACTCAGGTCGTGATGGCGCCCAACAGCGGGGGTCAGGAAAGCCAACACTCAATTTACTAAGGTTTCCTTCCTTTTTGATTAAACATCTCAACATATACCAAGTTTTTAAAGCTTAAAACATTAACCTAAAAAGGGTAATTTACTAGTTTTTAACCAAAAGTAGTCATAAGAGGCATGAGCCAATATATATACAGACCATAACTCATAATAGCTACCACGTGTGTGTGCGAGGAACTAGTGTCACAAGTCCTAGGGGCATACTAACTGAATATACAAAAGATATAATATACAGTCCCACTGTCTGAAAGAAGTAGACGGGAAATAAGCAAAAGAAACTCCATGGTGCTGCCGAGGATCGTCAGGAGAAGCAGCTCACCGTGAAGTCAAGTCCAAATGTAATCAGAATCTAGCTCTGGTCTGATAACCAGATGCACCAGCCTGAGAACCTGTACAATTAAGTACAGAAGCGTAGCATGTGTACATAAATAAATATGTACCCATTTAGTATCCCGTCTAATCTCGAAGAAGTAGTGACGAGAGGTCGACTTGACACTCACTAAGGTCCAATAATATGATATAACAGAATATGATGAAAGCGGTAGGCATGTAAAGGCAGTAAAACAGCAAATATAAGGCATTGAAGTCCGAGCAAGTACTGGAACTAAATAAACAATTACTCCTTCGACCTTCCCCCAAATAATCTATCAATCAATATCCATGAAATCAGTAACAATTTACCAAACGCATACGGGATAAGGACAACCGGCCTGAGCCATAGAATAATCATCTTTGTGCACTGCCGAGGGTCGAACGGCCCGAACCATAAGTGCATCCTTGCCATAATCAATCATACCTATGCACTGCCGAGGGTCGAACGACCCGAACCATAAGTGCATCCTTACCATATTTAATCATACCTATGCACTGCCGAGGTTCGAACGGCTTGAACCATAAGTGCATCTTTCAATCCGTCGTGGCGTACGACCCGCTCCCATGAGAGTAGGGGAAATCACACTCCGCTCGCGGAATGTAAATTGCGAAGCGGTCACATGCACACACAATAATCCTTAACGATTTACTTTCTGTAAACAATTCCTCCCAACTATCCAATTCCATAACCTCAGGGAAAAAATTACTACATATAACATGAGTTCATAACATATAATACATTACAGGAAAGAATACAAGGCATGACGTGAGTCTAACTACCCGGACATATCAATAATAGATGCTACGTACGGACTCTCGTCACTTTGTGCGTACGTAGCCCCCCAAAACAACAACACATAGCATTTAGATCACCTATGGGGACAATTCCCTCTTACAAGGTTAGAAAGGAGACTCACCTCGTGTCGAATATACTTCTCGGACCAAGAACGCGCCCAAAACTCCGAACTGTACACCGAGGACTCGAAACTAGCCAATGTTATACAAATATATCAGTTCATGCTCAAAGTATGGAAATTCTCCTACTTATTTAGTAAATTCATCATTCTTGAAGAAATTCCAAAATTCGCCCCCGGGCCCGCACACTCGGATTCCAAAAATTCACGAAGGAGACACTCACCCATAGCCTCAGGATCATTAATATATGATTTTACTTGATTTCATAGCACATTGACGTATAATTTTCTAAATTTCCGAAATTCCTAGGTTACTACCCAAATCCCTAAATTTTCACTAATTTAGTAGCTAGTTTAATTAGTAATTCATGTATTAAACTAGTACTATAGTAGAATTTACTTACCTCTTTAGTAGCTAGGTGAATTGGCTCTTTTCCAAGCTTCCTAGGTCGACAATGGTGGAAAGAAAATGAACAAAATCCCGTGTTTTAAAGAAACACACTGCCTAACAGTGGTTGCGCACCTGCGACTCAAGGACCGCACCTGCGAGCAATAGCCCGAACCTGCGGAAAATAGGACAAGGGCCTGGGCTCATACCTGCGGCTCCGTACCTGCGGGAAATGGCCCGCACCTGCGAGAACTGGGCAGCCCACCTGGGATCGCACCTGCGAGGTTGGGACCGCAGGAGCGGTCCCGCACCTGCGTATGGGCAACCGCACATGTGGTCACTCCAGATCAGGTGCACCAGCAACCTTTGCAGCTGGTTTTTGGCCTCGTTTGGTGCCGGAGAGGCACCTGGGCCCACCCGAGCCCCCGTCCAAACATACCAACAAGTCCCAAATCATAATGACACCAAATTTTGCAAGCAAGTTATAAATGACATAATGGAACTATTCCCAATCTCGGAATTCCGTTCGGATCTCGATAACACCAAACACGTTTCAAACAAAATTATTAACTTAAGAAAATGTTTATTTCAATATTGGGCGCCGAAATGCCCCCGGGTCATCCAAAACCCATTCCGAACATACGCCCAAGTCCAAAATCATCATACGAAGCTACTGGAACTGTCAGAACTCGATTCCGGGGTCGTTTGCTCAAAATGATGACCAAAGTCAAACTTGACCCAAAAGGCCAACCTTAAGGAACTAAGTGTTCCTACACTGCTCTAAACACTTCCGAATCCCGAACCACCCGTCCTCTGCAAGTCATAAATCATAATAAGGCATTATGGGAAGTTTTATTTAGGGGAACGGGGTCCGAATACGCAAAATGACCGGTAGGGACGTTACACAAGGGTTTGTTCATTCGGTCATATTTTGAGTTGGGGAGCTCGGATTTTGGCGATTTTGGAGGCGATTTTCACCATGCGTATTGGGGTAAGTGTTCTCTAATTGGTTTTGATTTTATTTCATGAATCCATCTTCATTTTAGGGATTTGATTGATGATTTCAAAGTGAAATTGAGGGAGTTAGGGATTGAGTTTTGGAGAGTTTGAGGTGAGCATTTGAGGGACCAGACGGAGTTCGATTTTGACAAATTTTATATGGTTAGACTCGGGAGAGAAAGATGTTTCTAATTCTTTTATTTTTGACTGGTTTCGTGACGTGGGCCTAGGGGACGGGTTTTGGCCGATTTCGGATTTTTGGCATATCTTGTAGTTTTTATTATGGAATTCGATTTGTTAGCCTATGTTGATGGTATTAATATGATTATGGTTAGATTCGTATATTTTGGAGACCAATTCTAGAGACGATGGCATTCCGGAGTACTATTTTACGCTACTGAGGTAAGTATCTTTCCTAACCATGTGTGGGGGACTTCCCCTTAAGTTTGAGTCCTTTGTGTTAATTGTAGCCCGTGTATGTGAGGTGACTAGAGCGTACCCATTCTTATTTGTGGAAAATTTTCCTTTAGGGTTCCTAGGTCCTTATGTTCATTAAGCAAGTTGGTTTTCCTATTTGCTAGTTTTACCTCTACATGCTCTATAAATGTTGTTAGTTTTTCTCTAACTCTTACCTGTTATTTGAACCTTATTTGCCTTAATTGAAGTGATTGCCTTCCTTAATGTTTTGATACTTCTTAATTGTGAGTTCCTCTATGACTATGTGCCAATATGCTACATGTTAAATTGTTGTGGTTGTCGGTGAAGTTATCACGTGCCTTACCTGCCTCGTTGTCTTTGTGAAGGTTGTTGTATTCCTTTGATTTTTTCGTGATTCTCTTGTTGTCGTGTAATCATGCTCTTGGTAGTATACATTCTGGTAATTGAGTTGTGGATTGGTTGTTGTTGTTGATTTAAACTAATGTTTGGTGGGATCGGGTTGCGCGCTGCAACAAGAGTAATACGGGCGGACAGGTGGGATCGGGTTACACGCCGCAACAGGAGGAATAAGGGTGATATATTGAGGAGCAATAAGGGAGGATTGGTGGGATCGAGTTGCATGCCGCAACATATTAAATATTTTTTACTGTTATTGTAATTGTTAAGGAGGAATAAAGGATGATTGGTGGGATCGGGTTGCGCGCCGCAACATATTAAATATTATTTACTATTATTGTAATTGTTAAGGAGGAATAAGGGATGATTGGTGGGATCGGGTTGCACGCCGCAACATATATATATACCCATAATCATTTACTGGTAATGTAATTGTTAAGGAGGAATAAGGGAGAATTTGTGGGATCGGGATGCACGCCGCATCAGTATATGTACTCATGCGTTCCTTTCTGACTGTGCAAGTTATTCGGTAGTTTTACATTTCACTTAGGGATTGGTTATAGCTAGATACAGATAGGACCCTAGTTCATATGTACAAGACTTGATAATTTATATTTCGAGTTCTACTGAGCTTTGAGGATCGGGTTATTGACACTGAGTTATTGACTTGCCGATGTTCCTAGAATTCTTTTCCTGATACTATTACTCAGGTGAATTATTTTTCAAAGTAAATTTACTATGTTGAATCATTTCCTCCTATCCTACTAAGTTGTTACTAATATAGTGATTTAAAATAAAGGAATTAGTATTACACTACTTTGTATGACCTTTTAAATTTGAACTCGCCGTATATAAATATATATATATATATATATATATATATATATATATTTCAATAATTCAAATTCCAATAATTATTATATTTTATTTCAATTAGTTTCTCAATTAAATTTCCTTAACCAGTTTGAGATTTGATCTTACTTAAAAAGGAATTTCTATTAAGTTTTAATTTAATAAATCCTATATTAAAGGCAATAGCTTAATTGATGTTGTATTTTATTTAAAAAGGGTATTTTCTTCATTCAAATGATTTCAAAAAAATAACTTCCTCTTTTCTCGCTGATTTCCTAATTGGTTTAGAAACTAAAAATTTATTTTATGTTATAAATGAGACTCCTTGGGCGTCTTAATTGCATTGGTTGCGGAAATTATGTTCTGGGTAGTACGTGGATTGTGAATAGTGAGATGGAAATATGCGGGCACAAGGTGCCATGTGTGTTAAGGGTTAGAAAATTGAGATTTATGATATGAGACACCGAGGATTGAGATGGTCGGGATTGTGTATTAGAAATGGTGTGATTGATTGAGTTAACATCGCCTTCTTCATTTGAGCACATTTTTACTTGTCTGTATTCCATCCATGTTGGTGTTAATTTACTTGGTTATCATCTTTCATTAACATCCGTGTTTTGCTTTTATTATCTCTATTGTTTGTAGTTTGATCTCTCCCTACTATTGACATTACTTTGTTATATTTATCTTGGTAGTTTATTATCATATCCTATTCAATATATTTGACCATTAGGTGTCTTGATTGTTCCTCGTCACTACTCCACCGAGGCTAGTCTTGATACTTACTAGACACCGTTGTGGTGTGCTCATACTACACCTCTGTACATTTTTGTATAGATCCATGTATTTGATCGTTAGTAGTTGTGCGGATCATTGTTGTGGAGACTCATGGTAAACTTGTTGCTGCGATCGCAGGTCTCGGAGTCAACTTCTATTGTACTTATTTCCATTGTTTCCTTTTGTCCTGGAACAGTGATGTATTCATTTTGTACAACCACTCATAGAAAGGCTTATGACTTGTACTACCGGTTTTGGGAATTATAATGTTCAGAGTTACCTAATTTTAAGTTAGTGAATATCAATGTTATTTCTGTTAATATTAGGCTTACCTAGCTTAGAGACTAGGTGCCATCACGACTCTTTCAGAGGGATTTTTAGGTCGTGACAAGTTGGTATCAGAGCTCTAGGTTCATAGCTGCTACGAGTCATAAGCAGGTTTAGTAGAGTCTTGCGGATCGGTACAGAGACGTCTGTACTTATCTTCGAGAGGCTACAAAACTATTAGGATATTCTCCCTTCTTCCATTCCTTATTGTGCGATATTGATTCAGCTCGAAGCAAATAACTTATGTTCCTTTACATCCACTCATGTCTGATATTGCGCTCTCAATGTCCACTATGCGCCAGTGGTTCGTGATGTTACAGACGGGCTACGAGGGAGTCAGGGATGCTCATACATTGTCTCAACGTGTCGTCCAGACTAAAGATACATGAGTATTGAGAGACTATTCGGTTGCTCACATGGAGGTGCAACGGGTTCCGACATATGATGGATGAGTACGAGCTTGGGAAGGTTTAATTGGTTGACTTGTCGTCGAGATTGTGGTGGGGTCACGAGGTGGATGTTGATTGAGGATAGTTGGTAGTATTGGAGAATATGTGGTTCATATGAGATTTCTACTCAGTGGAAGGTACATATTGTCATTCAAGGCACTGAAGGAAGCGAGTTTGATGGTCACGAGAATGGACATGTGCTTAGTGGATGAATTGAGTACCTTGTGTTGGTGTTGTCGAGATGTGAAGGTTAGTTTTGCGGATCATCAGATGTTGTTTTCTATGGCTTCGAGTCAAGTGGGGGAGTCCACTAGCGGCATTCAGATTGCAGAGTCAGGTGTTACCTCAATTTTGGCCTAAGAAGTGTATATAAATGGTATTGGAAGGATCCCGAAATTTGTATATGACTAAGATATGAGATATTGCATGGGATGATGTTGGGACTTATGGTGTTTCTACGTCATTAATGTATTTTCATTTCAGTGTCAAAAGGGGGTCGGAGAAATAACTTCAAATTCATAGAAGGTCTATTCAGCGTGGGCATCTCGGTCGGGGAATCATGGGGTGTTTTAAGAGAGATATGGTGGTTTATGAGTTGTTGGGCTACGTGGCTTGTACTGGGATTTTCTGCAATGAGTTTTGGTTGGGGTGGTTGTGTATCGATAGGGAGAAGTGTTACCTCAGAGGAATGACTAGGAGTAACCGAAGAAGTGGGTCAGATTTATGGTGTTGGGTCAGCATAACAATGGAAGTAATTGGTCCTTTTTGAATGGGAATTCCCTACCGGCATTTGTGGTAGTATTCTTGGGTTGGATGGTTTATGTGGATCGCTTGAGTTGGGAAGATGCGGTCCTAATGGTTTAGTTGCGTGCGGACAGATCTCGGAGAGTTCTCGATGGTTTTGGCAACGTCTTGAGTTGGATGGCTGCTATGGGCATAAGGAATATGTTGTACATTATGGTTTCCTCCTGGATGGATATCAGAAGTTAATAGAAGGTTGGTATTATCGGATATCATACGTGAAGAACGTGCATTTTAGGAAAGACCATTGAGTTTTGGTTTGCGGGTGCGTTGCTAGTGGCATGGTGATTACTGGGTTTTGAGGCTTTTGAGGTTCAAGTTTTGTTACGCATCCGAAAAATCTATATGTGTGCTACAGTAAAATGATGGGGTGTGAGTGATGTATCAGCCATTCGAAACCTGGATCTGCACACGAAAAACATGTGCAGGAAAGGGCATGAGTACACCATGTTCAGTACCCAGTAAGTTCCAAGCCTAACCCCAATCAAGTAGTGACGAGGTCAGGTTAAGGCTCTACTGGATTTATAAATAACCAATTTAAATAGTACGGAAAAGAAACAAGTTCTAAAATAAACAGTCAAAGTGAGTAAGCTGAAATAAGACAGTAAAATGGAGCCCTCGGCTCAGCACAACGTATCACACAATAAAATCTCACGGGATACCGTCTCGCAGTTCCATTCATAAATATGCAGTACATGGGGGATCTCCCAGAATACGTCTGTAGTCCCCAATTTAAATATGCAATACAAGGGAGATCTCCCGAAATACGTCTGTAGTCCCCAATTTAAATACACAGTGCTGGGGGATCTCTCGTAATACGTCTGTAGTCCCCAATTTAAATATGCAATGCGAAGTAAATGCCAAATAAACATCAATTCTAACGGTACATAAAAATACAGGTAGGAAAAGCAGGGAAAAATAACTAAACATGGCGCATAGAGTGTCAATTAAGCAATTTAATATGAAAACAATAGGCATGCTTTCCTAATCTAAGATGAACAATTAAACACATAGAAATGATGTAATAGTAGAACAAGCACTGTATAATTTTTGAAGGAAAAGTGGGATATTTGCAGAAATGGATTGTGTACGTACTCATCACCTCACGTACACGGCGCCCACACAACAATTATATGAAAACAATTTAAGGGAAAAGTCCCCAACACAGAGTTAGGCAAACCACTTACCTCGACTTCTACTCAACTCGAAACCACGTTCTTGCCACGAGTACCCGACTCCGAATGACCCAAATCTATTCAATTCAATTGCATAATGTAAATATCACTTAAAGAAATCAATCTAGCTAATTAGTTCAAAGCTAATACGCGAAATTAGAAAAATTGCCCAAAAGGTCCCCCGGGCCCACGTCTTGGAATCGTGTAAAAGTTATAAATTACGGACACCTGTTCACTCACGAGTCTAACCATACAAGAATTACTCAAATCGGATGTCAAACCTCGATCAAAACTCAAATATTCGGTCTAAGAACTTTATTCAAATTTTCACCATAAATTCGAAATTAAAGGATGGATTTAAGTGTAGATTCATGAAAATTAGTCCAAACCGAGTAGGAATTACTTACCTAATTCGCCCAAGTGAAAATATCTTCAAAAATCTCCAATCCCCGAGCTCCCAAGTTCAAAAATGTGAAAAATAGCTTAAACCCTCGATTTTGGGTTTTAAAATCTGCCCATGTGCAGTTTTCATCGCGTTCGCAGAAGAACCATCGCGAACGCGAAGGGTAAGAATCACGCGCCCAAAATTGCCTACGCAAACGCGAGACATGGCATGCGAAAGCGGACGTCTAACTCACCAACCCTACGCGAACGCTGCTTGTCTCACGCGTCCGCGAAGGGTAACTCGTCAAACCCTTGTGACCTCAGCTTCTTCTACGCGAACGCGGCCAGCCCACGCGTTCGCGATCCAGTGCCTGGACAAACCTACGCGAACGCTCTCGTCTACACGCGAACGCGTAGCATAAAAATACCTTGAGCCAATTAAGCCTACGCGTTTGCGACTAACCCCACGCGAACTCATAAGAGGAAACCAGCACCAGCAAAATCTGATGCCTCTTAAGTCCAAACTTTGACCCGTTGAGCATCCGAAACACACCCAAGGCCCTCGGGACCTCAACCAAACCTACCAACCAGTCCTAATACCTCATTTGAACTTAGTCGAGCCTTCAAACCACGTCATATAACATCAGAATCAAGAATTATGCATGGATTCAAGTCTAAGAACTTATGAAATTTCTAAAATCTACAACCGATGCCGAAACACGTCAAAACTAATCCGAATGACTTCAAATTTTACACACATGTAATAAATGACACCACGGACCTGTTGCCACTTCCGTAATCCCATTCTGAGCCCGATATCAAAATTTCATCTATCGGCCAAAATTGCCGAAATTCTAACTTTCGCCAATTCAAGCCTAAACTTACCATAGACCTCGAAAACACATTCCGGACACGCTACTAACCCCAAAATCACGCAACAGAGCTAACAGAGTCAACTGAATTCCATTACGAGCCCGTCTTCATATAGTTCCAACAACAACCCGATTTTTAAAACTTAAACTCATATTTAGGGACTATGTGTCCAAAAACTCTCCGGAATTCATAACTAATCACACCGACAAGTCCCATAAGCAGATATAAACGTGGGAAAAGCTGTTATTAGGGAATCAGGGCTCTAACTTTCAAAATGACCGACCGGGTCGTTATATTTTACCCCTCTTAAGAAAATCGTTCGTCCTCGAATGAGTATGAAGACATACATAAAGTTGTGGAAAGGTGAGGGTACCGGCTGCGCATATCCCGCTCGGTCTCCCAAGTCGCCTCCTCGACCGGTTGACCCCTCCACTGAACCTTAACTGATGCAATATTCTTTGACCTGAGTTGTCTGACATGTCTATCCAATATAGCTATTGGCTCCTCAACATATGATAGATTCTTGTCCAACTGGACTGAACTAAAATCCAAAACATGGGTCGGGTCACAGTGATACTTCTGAAGCATAGAGACGTGGAATACCAGATGAACTCCTACTAAGTTGGGAGGCAAGGATAGCTCATAAGCAACCTCCCCAACATGCCGCAATATCTCAAAAGGACCAATGAATCTCGGACTCAGCTTACCCTTCTTCCTGAACCTCTTGACGCCCTTCACATGCGATACAAAACGCAAAACCCGATCACCAGCCATAAATTCCAAATCACGAACCTTCCGTTCCGCATAACTCTTCTGACTAGACTGAGCATTTCAAAGTCTCTCCTGAATAACCTTCACCTTGTCCAGGGCATCCTGGACCAAATCTGTACCCAACAATCGGGCCTCGCCCGGCTCGAACCATCCCACTGGATACCGGCACCGTCTACCATACAAAGCCTCATACGACGCCATCTGAATATTGGACTGGTAGCTGTTATTATAAGAAAACTCGACAAGGGGCAAGTATCGGTCACATGACCCTCCAAAATCCATCACACATGCACGGAGCATATCCTCAAGAATCTGAATCGTGCGCTCGGACTGACCGTCCGTCTGAGGGTGAAAGGATGTACTCAACTCTACCTTGGTGCCTAGCTCCTGTTGAACAACTCTCCAGAACTGTGAAGTGAACTGTGTACATATGTATGAAATGATATAAATCTCAACCGACCTCTCAAAGGAGTATGTAATCAATACTGGAATGAAATGGGCTGACTTGGTCAGCCGATCCACGATCTCCCAAATAGCATCGAACTTTCTCAAAGTCTGAGGAAGTCCAACCACAAAGTCCATGGTGATCCGCTCCCACTTCCACTCTGGAAGCTCAATCTGTTGAAGCAACCCTCATGGTCTTTGATGCTCATATTTGACTTGTTGACAGTTGAGACACTTGGCCACAAACTCCACTATATCTTTTTTCATCTTTCTCCACCAGTAGTGATGTCTTAGGTCCTGGTACATCTTCGCGGTACCCGGATGAATGGAGTACCGCGAGCTATGGGCCTTCTAAAGAATCAACTCTCGAAGCCCATACACATTGTGCACACATATCCGACCTTGAATCCTCATCACACCATCATCTCCTATAGTCACATCCCTGACATCACCTCGCCGAACCCTGTCCTGAAGAACCAGAAGGTAGGGATCATTATACTGGCGCTCTCTGATGCGGTCATAAAGAGATGATCGGGCAACCACACAAGCTAATACCCGGCAAGGCTCTAAAAGATTCAATCTCACAAACTGACTGGATAAGGATTGAACATCCAAGGTTAAGGGCCTCTCAACTGCCGGAAGATATGCCAAACTCCCCAAACTCTCCGCCCGACGACTCAAGGTGTTAGCCACCACATTAGCCCTCCCCGGGTGGTATAATATAGTGATGTCATAATCCTTGAGTAACTCCAACCACCTACGCTGGTGCAAATCGAGGTCTTTCTGCTTGAACAAGTGCTGCAAACTCCGGTGATCCGTGAAAATCTCACAGGGAACACCGTATAAATAATGACGCCATATCTTCAGGGCGTGAACACTCGCTGCTAACTCGACATCATGAACTGGATAGTTCTTCTCATGCACCTTCAACTGTCTGGACGCGTAGGAAATCACCCTACCGTCCTGCATCAATACCTCTCCAAGGCCAATCCTCGAGGCATCACAATAGACTGCATAGGACCCTGAACCCGTAGGCAATACCAACACAGGAGTTGTAGTCAGGGCTGTCTTGAGCTTATGAAATCTCTCCTTACACTCCTCAGTCCACCTGAACGGAGCATCCTTCTGGGTCAGTCTGGTCATAGGTGCTGCAATAGATGAAAATCCCTCCACAAAGCGGCGGTAGTACCCTACCAAACCAAGGAAACTACGGATCTCAATAGCTGATGACGGTCTAGGCCAACTCTGCACCACCTCCACCTTCTTAGGGTCTACCTTAATTCCATCACAAGACATCACATGGCCCAAGAATGCCACCGAATCAAGCCAAAATTCACACTTAGAAAATTTTGCATACAACTTCTTCTCCCTCAAAGTCTGAAGCACAGTCCTCAAATGCTGCTCATGATCCGCCTGGGACCGAGAATACACCAAGATGTCGTCAATAAACACAATGACGAAGGAATAAAGATAAGGCAATAACACATTGTGCATCAAATGCATAAAGGTTGTTGGGCATTGGTCATCCCGAATGACATGACAAGAAACTCATAGTGACCATATCTGGTCCTGAAGGCAGTCTTCGGGATATCCGGCTCCCGAATCTTCAACTGATGATAGCCAGAACGCAAGTCAATCTTGGAAATTACCCTGTCACCTTGTAACAGGTCAAATAAATCATCAATGCGAGGCAATGGATACTTGTTCTTCACTGTAATCTTATTCAGCTGCCGATAATCAATACACATACGCATAGAACCATCATTTTTCTTCACAAATAATACAGGAGCACCCCAAGGTGATACACTGGTCCTGATGAAACCCTTATCAAGCAACTCCTACAACTGCTCCTTCAACTCAGGAGGAGCCATACGGTAGGGAGGAATGGAGATGCGCTGAGTTCCCGCTAACAAATCAATGCCGAAATCAATATCTATGTCGGGCGGCATACCCGGAAGATCAACTGGAAACACATCAGGAAAGTCCCTCACAACTGGAACTGAATCAACTGTAGGGGTATCAACACTAACATCTCTCACATAGTCCAAGTACACATCACACCCCTTCTCAACCATCCGTTGAGCCTTAAGGAAAGAAATGACTCTGCGAGGAGTATACTCTAAGGTACCTCACCACTCTAATCTCGGTAAACCTGGCATAGCCAGCGTCACAGTCTTGGTGTGACAATCAAGAATAGCATAATGGGGCGACGACCAGTCCATGCCCAAGATAACATCAAAATCTACCATACTGAGTAATAATAAATCATCTCTGGTCTCAAAACCAATGATAACAATCAAACACGACCGATATACGCGGTCCACAACAAGAGAATCTCCCATGGAAGTAGAAACATAAACAGGGGAGCTCAAAGAATCCCGAGCTATCCCCAGATGTGAAGCAAAATAAGAGAGATATATGAATACATAGAGCCTGGGTCAAATAATACTGATGCATCCCTATGAAAAACAGGGACAATACCTGTGATGACTGAATCTGAAGCAACGGCCTCTGAACGGGCTGGAAGGGCATAGTACCTGGCCTGGCCTCCCCTTCTAGGGTGACCTTGACCTACCCGACCTCCACCTCAAGCTGTCTGAGGAGGTGGGGCAATAGCTGGGGCTGGAAGAATAGCTGGAGGACCCGGTGGAGCACGCGGGGTCTGATAAGTCTGAGAGAATGCCCCCCTCCTAGCTCTGGGGCAATCTCTGAACATGTGGCGAGGTTCACCACACTCAAAACAACCCCTCGGAGGACGTGGCGGCTGATTCTGACTCTGAACTGGCCTGGTGGACTGGTCGGTAATAGCACCTCGAGCAGGAGGCGCACTAGATACTGGTGGTGCATAATAAGGCTCTTGAGGTCTAGGAGGAGCTGGAATACCACTAGCTGCTGGAAGAGCTGAATGCACTGGGCGACTCATAAATCCCCTACCATAGCGTGCTGCTGGTGCACGAGCTCCCGAATAATGGCCAGTCTTTCAAGACCTCTTGGCCTCTCTCTCTTCTCTGTCCCGAGCAAACATGCTCTCAATCCTCCGGGCAATACTCACTACCTGCTGGTAAGTGATATCCGTCTCCAACTCTCTGGCCATACTGGTCCGAATACCGGGGTGGAGTCCCTCTTGGACAAACCTACGCGAACGCACTCGTCTACACGCGAACGCGTAGCAAAAAAAATCCTGGAGCCAATTAAGCCTACGCGTTCGCGACTAACCCCACGCGAACGCATAAGAGGAAACCATCACCAGCAAAATCTGATGCCTCTTAAGTCCAAGCTTTGACCCGTTGAGCATACGAAACACACCCAAGGCCCTCGGGATCTCAACCAAACCTACCAACCAGTCCTAATACCTCATTATACCTTAGTCGAGCCTTCAAACCACGTCACGTGACATCAAAATCAAGAATTATGCATGGATTCAAGCCTAAGAACTTATGAAATTTCTAAAATCTACAACCGATGCCGAAACACGTCAAAACTAATCCGAATGACCTCAAGTTTTACACGTAGGTCATAAATGACACCACATACCTGTTGTCACTTGTCACTTCCGGAATTCCATTCCGAGTCCGATATCAAAATTTCACCTATCGGCCGAAATCACCGAAATTCTAACTTTCACCAATTCAAGCTCAAAACTACCATAGACGTCAAAACACACATTCCGGAAATGCTCCTAACCCGAGATCACTCAACGGAGCTAACGAAGTCTACATAATTCCATTCTGGGCCCGTCTTCACACAGTTTCAACAACGGTCCGATTTCTAAAACTTAACTCATATTTAGGGACTATGTGTCCAAAAACTCTCCGGAATTCACAACTAATCACTCCGACAAGTCCCATAAGCAGATACAAACGTGGGGAAAGAAGTTATTAGGGAATCGGGGCGCTAACTCTCAAAACAACCGACCGGGTCGTTACACTGAAACATATTATGGTTCCCAAGAAACTTATTAAATAATGCTTCAGCAAATCTTACGTGGATTAGAGCAATCATGGCGTACATGATTTGTTTTTGTGTCTAGTGCAATAGGCTCACTAATGTATCTTGCTATAACCATGAGTATACTAATATGCTAGCGAGATAAAGTTTTACTTCTATGTGGAGATATTGAAATACGATTACTGTTATATTGCAAAAGAAATCCTTGATGTAGATTTGTTTATTCTAACAAATATTGTCAAGGTTTTGTTGGTTATACAAATGTAGGGCATAGTTCGTTGTTCAAATAATCTATTTATCTATGGGGATAATGCCATATTATGATATTCAACAAGATTCCAATTGCATTGAAGACGATACTGCATTCATAGCTTAATTAAAAGAAGGAGTATCGAATGAGACAAGATAGAGCATATTTCACCAAAGTTCTATTTCAGACATGAACGATGTTCACAAATTTATTCAAGTGATAATTTGTCAAACTTCTTCACAAGGCATTTCCAACCTCAATAATTGAGAAGTTGGTATACAAGATCAGAACATGTCATCTCAGACAAATAAATTGATGTTTTCATCAGGGGGAGACAAATACGCGTTGTGCTCTTTTTTTCTTAGCTAAGGTTTTATCCCACTAGGTTTTTCTACCAAGGTTTTTAATGAGGCAACATGAAATGCGTATTGCTAGATATGTGTACTCTTTTTCCTTCACTAGGATTTTTTCCCACAAAGTTTTTTTTCTAGTAAGGTTTTAACGAGACATATTATCTATGGACATCCAAGGGAGAGTGTTATAAAATATTAAATTATGGTGGATGTCCATAACCACCAAAGGAATAGTACCCACTACTCTTCTCTATTATCTCCCTAACTCCCACTACTCCAATACTTATAGTTAGGAGTGACAAACTAGTGGGTCGGGGCGGATATGGTTCGGTTAAAAAATGGGTAATAAAAAAAGGATAAATTATCCGACCCAACCCTCCCATCGTGGTAGAGGTGAGGTCCGCATACACATTACCCTCCCCAAACCCCACTTCTGGGACTATACTGAGTCGTCGTTGTTGTTATTGTTGTATCTGACCCGACCCATATTTAATACGGTTAAAAAACGGGTTAACTGGCGGATAATATGGGTAACCATATCCATGACTTCGTGCATATGATCACTTTTGGGAGATTCTTAGTCTCCCTAACAAGAGGAACCCCCAATTTGATTCTTTAAAAAAAGTAAAAGTTAGACCCATTGGTTACTCATTGGTTATCCATTTTCTAAATGGATAATGCGGTTCTTATCCATATTTGACCCATTTTTAAAAAGTTTCTTAGCCAACCTATTTTTTAGCGGATAATATGAGTGGTTAACTATTTTCTTTGAACCAATTTGCCACCCCTACTTATGGTTGTAACTCTCGTAACTCCATAATCTCCCCCATGATATTCCTACATGATGTCAAATACTTAATGTCATATTTATGATATTCTTTTGTATACCTCTATGTAATACTATAAATAGAGGATGTGAAATAATATTATTATATATAATTGAAACACTTGAAAGAAATAAGATAGTTCTCTTTTCTCACTATATCTATGATTTATTTTCTTATTTTTATTGTTAGTTTGAATTTAGTTTCTTAATAACGTAAAATTTAAAATTAATTTTTTTAGATATGATATTATTTTAGGGACAAAATAAAAAGGAAATTTGTGGACTTGTGGTGTAGGGTCATAGTTGCTATATTTGCAGAAGCAGTATAAATTCCTCTCCAATTTCCCTAAATTGAATTTTCCCTCTTATTTCCGCCCCTTGATTTTGATTTCCTTTTCCCTCCTTTTCTCCTCCATTTTCCTTTAATGGCACTGTAACAGAGAAAGGGGAAAACAGAAAGAGGTAGAAAATGAGTGGAGGGAACAACAGTTTTGGGAAGACAATTTGCTCAATTTGTTATGAAGATCTAAACCCTATTATTGAAGACCTTCAATCCATTTCTATTTGCGGTCACGTTTTTCACGAGATTTGGTTAGACCCGATATCCATCTAAATATATTTGGGTACTCTTTATATCAGCAAATCTTGATTCATATTTAGTCTAAAACTTGTTCATGTATGAATGTATTTGAAGAATTGTATTGGGTATCTTTACTTGGTTTCTACTTAATTAAAAATCATTTTTTTACAACCCAGAACTTGTATTTGTTACCCTTGTATTGTGTAACACAATAGCTTTTGCTCAAGAGGTCCAATAAATATCTACAAGTTTTTGACTTTGAACCTAGTTATTACAGTATACGGTGTAGGGCCTGTTCAAAACCGAACCGAAACCCTTAACCAAACCGAACCGATGCCTTATTGGCTTATTGGTATCGGATTAGTGGGGTAATGTACGGTGAACGGATTGAGATTTTATAATTAACGGTTAATGGTTTGGGGTGGATTACTCAATTTTCTTATCGGATAAACCGTTAACCCGTTAAGTATTTTTATATTTACACTTTCCTATGGATCTTGAAGCAACAAGAACTACTAAGACTCGATGTCCATTCCAATTTATAACTTTCCCACCCGAATTTTCAATTCTATCCAGCTCATCAGACTGTTAGGATGCGTACAGGAAGTCGGTGAACAAAACCACCCATGAAAAAGAATCTATTTCAATATTATACCATTTTTTTTAATTTGGTTTGGCCGATAAACCGCTCAATAACTGCCCATTAATCGTCAATTCAATACCAATCCGCCCGTTGTCTTATTGGATGGCTAGCGGATTACTATATTTATAAACCGATAACCGATAAGCCGAACCATTAAGCGTAATTATTCGCCCGATCCACCTGATAAGCACCCCTAATACGGAGTATTAATTTGAGACTGCTATAGGAACTCATAAACTTCAAATTCTGGATATGTCTATGGTTTAGTTACTTTGTATTGTTAAAAATGTTTTCTTTTAAAGGGAAAAGTTTGTTTTGAGCTACGCTCATTTTACTTTACAAATATATCAACTCTTACATTTGTGCATTGCTGTTAACCGCTTATACTAAAAAAGTATCACCAAATTATTAGAGGCCGCTTCGAGGTTTGATTATTATGGGTTAGAGTACTGGATTCTACCACAACACATTTGATTTACTGGGTTTGAAATCTATAGTTTGTACTTATTTCGTGGTTTTTTTTAACACATATATAGGGTTCGAGCCAAAGCAATATATGCTAGATCCGTCGGGACCATTATCCTATACCACATTCTACACCTTGTACAATTACTATATGTTGCTTTTATAGTAAACTAACGATCAAGGAAATGATTTCCTAAGGTCAAACATTTTCCTTATAAAAAAACAGAACCTTTATGTTTACTTATGGGAAAAAAGACTAGTACTTTAAGTTGTTGCTGGCCAAGTCTGTAACAATTCTATCAATGTGCTTGTATCTGATAGAGATATTTTCCTTATCTGATAATTATTTAGTTGATTCTGTTTATGATATGCTGTGTTGCAAAAATCAGTCTTCAGCAATGGTTTGAATACTGCACAAATGGAAAAAAGAAGAATTGTCCAGTTTGCAAACAGGCTTGTTCAGAGCAGAATGCGATTAGGCTTTATTTCCAATCAGTTGGTGATCCAAATGATACTAGTCTGACCAAGAAACCTCGTGATCACGAAGAGGATCCACGGGAACTGAGAAATGAGGTCAAAAGGTTGGAGGGGAAAGTTTTACAGTTGACTTCTACTTTGGAAAAACAGCTGAAAGATCTCAAAGAAGTCAATGCAGAGGTAAATGGTTCATTTCGTTATCTCTTTGGCTGCCATGAATTTACACAATATCTTGCTGTCGAATATGATGCAATTGCATCATGCTTATTCTATTCGCGGTATTTTCTCCATTTCATGAAAGTGCCCTTACCATAAGCAAGGTCAATGGTTCAATCCCCGCTGACATGTACTATTGGCATGAGATGAGTTTAACCAGAGTAACGTGGTCAATGAGGATTCATATAGCCGATCCCAACTTGTTTGGAATTAAGCATACTTATTGTTGTTCTATATACGAGAGAGCTCTGGAGTCACGAGTTGCACATGGGTGGGTCTGTTAGTCTTTTTAACAATCTGGCAGACGGTTGAAACTTGCTAAATTTTGGATACTTCAAGCATGTTTTTTGTTTACTGTAGTAGTTTAAGGACGTGCCTTAAATTTTGGGTATAGTTCAGGGATATTTTTGTACAAAAACTCGAGGGTAGGAAAGTAAATTGAGTGGTTATGAGGTGAACTAGTATGGTACATCAGCCTTTCATTCATGTAATACATAATCTACATTGTAAAGATAACACACAAAGTTGACAGCTAGAGGAAATGTAATGTTGCGAAGAAAATCATTGGGCGTACTCTTCATCTGGTCCATCCTCAAAAAGCCTAGAGCTGTAGCGATCAAAAGCTTTTCCGTAGAGAATGATACAGAAACAGACAGATTTTCTAATTGATTCAGAATCTAAGTATGGTAATCTCTTCCTTCAAGCATCTGACAGAGTAGAACTTGTTTCATGAAATCACCCGTCACTGAGATGAGAAAAGTCAATTTTGTTTTCCAAA
Organism: Nicotiana undulata; assembly: GCA_005239495.1. Taxonomy (NCBI): domain Eukaryota; kingdom Viridiplantae; phylum Streptophyta; class Magnoliopsida; order Solanales; family Solanaceae; genus Nicotiana; species Nicotiana undulata. The sequence goes on from MDKH01182899.1 coordinate 32,384, forward strand.
TCTCTTTGCCCATAGCTGACCAAATGAAATGACAGGAATTTGATATGTGTAAAGATTTCGCGAGCACGATGAAGTGTTCTATGCGTACCGATTAAATGTGATGAATGAAATAACCATCTTTGGCAGATGTAGGTTTCAGTTTATTGTTTGGCTAATGATTGGAAAGAGCCACAGTTTTGCTCAGAATCAAAATACATGCTCTTAGGTGGAATAAGCATGGCTCTAGTAAAGTTGAGAAGTATCTGGTACTACCATTAATCAAAAGTATAGATATCTATATGAGCATATTTGCTTCAAACTCGATCTGCATAAGACTTCATGTCATCACCTTTTCCATCTTGACAAATTTTATTAGTAATGCAACTTTTTTGTTTCAGCTGTTCACATGCAAGGAGGAGTTGAAAATGGAAGTGGCTCTAAAGAATGAAGCTGTGAAACAGGAGGCAGCCATTCAGCAGTTGTTACATCTTAAATCCAAGGTACATACTTTTGCCTCTTGATGTTTTGCTAGTGCATCTAGTCATATATTCTTGTATATAATGTCTTCTTGGTGGAAAAAGATGTAAGTTATTAGTTACTACATTCTGGCAAAATTTGTTCTGCAGGAGTTAGATCGATCAACTTTGGAGTGCATAAGGCTAAAAGATGGAAATATGGCTCTAGATAAGGAGCTTGCGGCACTCAAGTTGTAAGTCAATCATATTGAGGGAAACAAGCAGTTGCATCCTTATATTAGATTTACAATAGTTCTTTTTCACTTTTCATTCATGGTTTATTACATCAGAATCTGCAATTTTAACTTGGAGGAAGAAGAGGTCTTGAAACTTGCTTCATTAGGAGATGATCCCAGTAGCAAAGTGACAATTAATGTCTTGAAAAATCATTGGTCACCGGAAACAATAAAGCTTTTACTTTTAGAATCACTTCTATTTAGGAAGTTTGAGTTTACAGCACTACTGGATGAAACTCCATATCTACTAATGCTCTATTTTTGCTTTAGACATTTCTTGCTTTTTATACATGTTGTGGATATGTTCTTTGGAAGTTCATTGCCGTGGGAAATCTGAATTGTACAAACTTTGATATATTACACTGAGTTTCTTTTTGATCTCGGGCAAATCACTTTCTGATCTGATATCAAGGATAGGCCATGTAGATAGAAAGTAACATAAGCTTGATGAGCTTAGCAACTCCACTAAAAGCGACGCTTGATTGAGTAATACTTGTGAAAATGTTAGGTTCGGTTCTACAAAAGAAATCCTTTTCCTTCTATCAGATCTTTTTCCTAATTCCCTTGTGTGGCATTTTTACCGGGTAAAGCCGTAAAGGTAATGGATAGTTTGTCTTTTCTCAAGCACATAAGTGATCTTTTTTTTAATATCGTTTTATCAAGCACAGAAGCAACATTCATAGATTAGCCTTAAGTTTGATGGATAACTTTATTGCATTTGTTTGGCAGGAGTTACAAAGAACTAATGACCAAGTGTGACACTCATGGCAGACGAGAGGCTCGTTCTCTTAGGAAACTTGAGAAGGCTAAAGAAAAGATAAATAAGTTGAAGGTAAGTGTTGGATTTCCTAAATGAAATATGGGTTTTTACAACTTGAGGTTTGAAGATTCTTCAGTGTGCGGCTATTTATAGACCAGGGTCCAAGAACTTGAGACGGCACTTGAAGGAAAAGAAAAAGATAATGAAACTTTGAGAACTTTGAGAGCTGCCAAGAAAAACTTTGAGTTGGATGAAGGAAGCAAAGAACCCAAAGTTGACAGATGTTCATATGAGAATCAGAAAAAGGCACCTACTGCGACGGAAGTAGATTTATGCATGGTAACTGGCTCGTGCGATGATTTATCTAGACCAAGGAGAAAAAGAAAGTATAAGTCTAAGGAAAAGAGTATACAAAACACGGCAGAAGATATTATAACTGGTGGAAGTCAAGTGCAGGGATCAGAAAATAAGGATGGAATCTCAGGTTCAAGGAATTCCCCTGTTATTATTCTTGACGATGATACTGATCTTCCGCCTCTAAATGACGTTACACAGCATCAGCCCTCATTTCGCATCAGGAAAGAGACTTCTGCACCAGTTATGCTTGCCCAACCAGGTTTCCACCTGTCTTATCTTGACGTTAAAGTGCTTTCATCTGTTGTTAGGATGATGTATTTACTTCAATCAAATGATCTTATTCACTTGTCAAATAGTGCTCTTAATAAGTACTTGTTTCCTCTGACACTGATGAAAAATCCCAGGAGACAGCTGCTTTTCGGGTGGATTATTAGGTCCTGATGGGACTTACTGGCACTTGGGAAAATGGTGCAAGAAGGTTAAGGACAAGGGATCTGGATCGCTGTCTTGAGGACTGCAAGGATCAGGTGTGACTGTTGTTGATTTGATTGCTGTAGGAGCTGATGGTAGAGGCGGCTGGATCAAAGTTCTGCGATCAATGAATCCGGGAATGTTGGTAGCTCTTAATACCTTTATTTGCTTATAATGATACATGTTAAGCTACTGCTCCTATCTTTCTGTTACATTTACTATGCAAACTTAACTTCATCCATTACATGTATATTACATACATGGCACAACTCGCAAATGTAAGCACAATCAAAATTATACTTGCACTTACTAGTATCTACTTGTTTATTTCTTTATGAAACTGTTTTAAAACGATTAGTGCTACACCAGTGAAAGTTTATTTGGTTATTTTCTCAGCAGGACAAAAATGAGAGAGCGCCATCATTCAAGAGATACAAGTATGACATGAAATCAAGTAGTTCCCTGTCTCAAGGATGCTTGCAAATAAATAGCTTCGTCAGAAGGGCCAGTAGATAGCCTTATTAGCAGTGCTTCTAGATTACTACCTGTAGATAATAGAGAGTAAATTCCTTATACATTGTTTAGGGGTTTATCTTGAGCTGAAGGTCTCTCGGAAACAACTTCTCTATCCCTTCGGGGTAGGGGTAAGGTCTGCGTACATTCTACGCTCCCCATACTCCGCTTGTGGGATTTTACCGGGTTGTTATTGTTAAGGGGTTTAATTTTTGAGATCTAGTTATACTACCATTTGATTGAGTAATTTGAAAACAAGAAACTCAATGTCTTCTTTTAAGCATGTAAAGTAGAGATTCAAAAGGGAAAGGTAGCAGGCTAATAGAGGAAAGCAAGAAATCCATAGTGAAAGTGCACACTTTGTAGTTTTGAAGAAAGTGAAACAATTCTTTAATACATAATTGTATGGTGTATTTGATGTTAATGCCCAGGGGTCATTTGGTTTGAATACGGCTTATCCCGAGATAAGTTATACTGGTAGGGGCCGTTTGGTTTGAATACGGCTTATGCCGGGATAAGTTATACTGGTATAAGTTATGCTGAGATTATTTTTTATCCATTGTTTGGTATAAGTTATCCCGGTGTTAATTTTAATCTTGGGATAATTTATACCTGGTTTGCTAATCAAACGAAGTATTAAGGTGATATTAAATTTTTATACCAGCACTATACCTTCTTATACCTCGTACCAAACGACCCCGGAATGGTTTCATAGTTGAAGTAAGGAGTTTTCTTTGTAGTAAATAATTACTCACACGAGGTGTCTATGTCAAATTAAGCAATTCAACCTTAGTTAAAGTAAGAATATGCATCATTTAATCATGGATCATTTACATCATTTACACACCTTAAAATGTAGGTTATACCATCTTTTAAACAAACACAACATATAAGTATCATCATCAAGAATAGTCATAAGGGCCAACAATTCATCCTTGCTATCTATAATATCCTAAATGATTACAAAAGAATGCTCCTAATATCACCTTAATACAATTTTTTTTCCATTCTATGATCTTTATATTATTTTGACTTTATCTGTTCAACAATATTTGCCTTTCCTAATTTTCTCTTTCAGTAGGAAATTGGAACAGTCTTCGATTTCAAAGATAAAGCTAAGACAAGAGCTATACATTCTAGAACTTTCGAGAAACTTAGCCGTAGATTGTTCCTTTTCCATTGCTGCTTCTTCTTTCCTCCATTTTTCACTAACATTCGAATTCTTCCAAGTGCAATCTCCACCGTTTGATCATCAAAACGTCCAATCTATTTTAATAACACTCACTCAAAACAAAGCAAAAATTTGATATTTTTTTTTGCTACAAATAACTAATTGGCTAATATTAGTAATACTTAGCTAATATTGATAATATTTTATCAATTGACCAATTTTTGTAATAAACTACTTATAAATGGACATAACTGGTAATTTTGTTGGAGCTATTGCAAGGAATTGGTAGGAGTTGTACACCAGTTCTCCACCTTAGATCCCTGTTGAATCTGCGAATTTGAACAATTATATATTAAAACACGTTATTCAACTTAAGGCAAATGAATAAGAGGCCCGGTGCATAAAGTATCCTATTTTCACGTAGGGTACCGCACCCTAAGGGGGTGGTATGTAGGCAGCCAGGTGCATAAAGTATTCTATCTTCACGCAGGGTCCGAGGAAGGACTGCACTCCAAGGGAGTGTGACGTAGGCAACCTATCTTAATTCAATCTCTAGTGCACGGTTCGAACCCGTGACCTATAGATTATATGAATACAAACTTGATTGTTGCTCCGAAACTCCGTTAAGAAGATTAATTAATACATGCCTATATCTATTTTATAGGCAAAAGTCTATGATTATTAAATTATCGAAAAGAGGAGTTTAGAGGAGTATAGAGAATATAAAAACAGCAGCAGGAATCTTGACCTCTGCACTGATTAGCTTATTGCTTTGAACTTTTTGACTATCTATATTTCCCACTAATTCTGAAAGTCAAAAAGACTTGACCATTACGTATCTCTAGTCTATTTAATTATTTAGATATAGTACAACTACTATACTTAGGATATAATATATATCCAACTTTTTGGCAAGTGGGAATTCCGCGGGCTCTACAACCTCTGTCACAGCCTTTGCCCTTCGGGTGAGTTCTCTGTGATGAACACTTTGTGCGTATTGCGTAAACCTCTTCATGTGTAATAGCCTGCAAACCTCACATGAGATGTAAACTGTACAAGTGAGCCCTGTGCTACAGACTCAACCCAGAAGACATTGAGGGGAGATTCGATTACAGGTCATCCGTATGGATAACCACCCTCCAAACCAACTTGACAACCCCGAAGGGTTAATATATATCCAACTTAGCCAACAAGCTGATTCCACTAAGTGGAAATATGTTGTATACTAGTACCAGTACTCCCTATGTTTCAACTGGTAGAGCTTAGTTTGACTAAACACCAACTTTAAGAAAAAAATAAAGTTTTATGAAATTTGTAGTTTGTTATTAGATTTACATGACTATAATAGTATGTCATTAAATATAAAATGAAAAGTTAAAGTTAAAGTAATTTAATTTTTTTTTATCTGCTATAACATGCTAATAACCCTCTTTACGTTGTTAGTAGTGGCGGAGCCACATTGAGCAAGGGGTGTCAAGCAACACCTATTCAAATAACATATATCACAATTTAATATGATTTGTGTCCGCGCATCACGTGGGTACTAATATTGGTTAATATTTAAAAGACAAAAAGAGAATGGAAGGGGGATCCAAGTCCTTTGTAATGTCTGAGTCAACAGCCACCCCACTCTTTGACATAATAATAAAAGATTAACGCATAATTGACTCAACAACATCTTAACATGGATATTTTGCTTTGATATTAACATATATGTAGTTGAAAAAGGATCGAGAAAGATAATAGTATTAGTAAAGGAAGATTTTGTCAAATCAGGGTTGTGGTGAAGTAGTATACTCTTTCATCCTTAGTTGAACGTCTCGGATTAAAGCCTTGTATATGAAGTCATCATCCTTATTAGGGAGTATTTCACCACATAATATGAGGCTTTCTAATGTGAATTTAAATTTAATCGGGTTCCAATTTAGATATCGAATGACCGACACCCAGTGGGAAAAAAGTAAAGGAAGATTGTGAATACATATTGTCGCACACAAACGACGCAACAAAATATTCTTATTATTTTTTTAATCTTTCAATGTGAGTGAGGTAAGAAAGAAATGAAAGAAAGAAGAGGAGAGAGTGATGTGATTCATCATAGTCGTAGCGATAGCTTTTCTATTGGCTGTTTAAATATTATGCTAATATATTCGGACCTTTCTATAACAATATTCCCATATAACAATCCTTCACTATAAAGTCAAGCTTTTTTCGAAACCAATTTAATGTTATGTTATAATATATGTTTTCTATAATAGCACTTCGCTATAATATCAAAAAATATTCGGATGAAACGAGGTTGTTGTAGAGAAGTTTGATTGTAGTACTAATTATATTTTGAGACAAATATGTCATGAAAATGTCTATCCTCTTCCTTCGTGACTTTTTGACGGAGTGCGGGTCAAGAAGAATTACTGACAAACTTTTAGATTGACAGAGAATTCGACGAAGGGATGTATAATAATTAATTTTTATTCAATTTCATGTTGAAAAGAGAAAGTAAATTGACATATAAAATAAATATAAATTTATATGATACACGCTTTTTTTGCTCAATATGACTTAACCCATGTTAACAAGTGAATCCAGAGAAAATCGACATTGACGAGAATATGAACGAACCCTAGGATGTATCTGTGCAGAGAAAGATTTGAGAGAAAATGCGAAGTGTATTATTTCTAAAATGAAATTGTTCATCTAATACATTGTAATGAGTCTTTGATATGTACATAATACAATTGGGCCTTTCACTTAATGAGCCGAAATAAGAATAACATAATACAGATGGGTTGTCCGATCTTGACTACTTAAATCTACTTACTTCAGCTCCAACACGCCCCGCAAGCTGGAAGGGTTGGCCACTCCAAGCTTGGGAAGAAAAGTCTGCTGCTGCACACCAAGCAAAGATTTAGTGAATATATCAGCAAGTTGAGAAGATGTAGAAACAGAATGCAGTGAAACCAAACAAGCAAACAAGGCATCCGTATAAAATGGTAGTCAACCTCGATATGTTTGGTCCGCTCGTGAAAGACAAGATTCTTGGCTATATGGACTGCAACTTGATTATCACAGCAAAAAGCAACAGTGCTGAGATTATCCACACCCACCTCTCCCAGCAATTGAACTACCCAAGTAACCTCAGTTGCCAACAAACGAAGAGCTCTATACTCTGCTTCAGCAGAAGACAAAGCAAGAGTAGGCTACTTTTTGGACTTCCAAGAAACTGGGCAGCCTCCAAGAAATAGCACAAAACCAGAAAAAGACTTTCTACTATCGGCACAACTAGCCCAGTCAGAGTCACAAAAACCATGCAAAGAAAAGTCAGGATTGCTAGAAAGCAGAATACCCAAATCAGAGGTGCCGACCACATATCTAAGAACATGATAAGTAGCCTCCAAATGAGGGACTCTAGGAGCAGACATATATTGACTCAGATGTTGCACTGTGTATGAAAGATCAGGTCTAGTATGCTGCAAGTAATTAAGTTTAACTATCAACTTTCTATAGACGGATGAATCAGGAAGCAAATCCCCAACTTCAGCTGACAACTTGACATGAGAGTTTAAGGGGGCTACCACAGGTGTAACTGCAGAACATTGAAAATCAGAGAGAGAATCCAAAGCAAACTTATGTTGACTGATCAAGTATCATTGAGGCATTTTAACAACCTCAAGCCCAAAGAAATAATTAACCTCACCAAGGTCCTTAACCTTAAACTGAGCATCTAAGAACTCTTTCAAAGCAGTCAACTCAGACACATCATCCCCAGCCAACAGTATGTCATCCACAGAAACAACAACTTCAGTGAGATGAGGTCCTTTTAATTTTCTGAATAGGGAATAGTCATTCATGCTAGGTTGGAAACCCCTAGCTTGAAGAGCAGAGGAAAGCTTAGCATACCACTACCTTGAGGCTTGCTTTAGGCCATAAAGGGAATTATTTAGTTTGCAAGCTAATGAATAAACATGAACAAAGGTAGGGGTAGAAACAGTCAAGCCTTGAGGAACTTTCATGAATGCCTCTTCATCCAAGTCACCATGGAGGAAAGCATTGTTGGCATCAAGTTGGTACACAACAATTTCTTTTAATGGCCAGATAGGAGACATTTAATAGTTGTCAACTTAACTATAGGAGAGAAAGTTTCAGTGAAGTCTACCCCTTCTAATTGATTATCACCCATAATTGCAAACCTAGCTTTGTATCTTTCAACTGAACCAGCGGCCCTCTGTTTTATCTTATATACCCATTTGCACGGTATGGCTTTCTTACCAGGAGGTAGAGGAAGAATATCCCAATTATTGTTGGCCTTCAAAGCCTGGAACTCTTTCATCATAGCCTCCTGCCAAGCAGAATTGGAGGCAGCTTGATGGTAAAATTGTGGTTCTTGCAAGCAAAAATCAGTGGGTGAAAGAACCTTAAAACTAGAGGCAGGTGAACAAACATAGTCATCAAGGTAGGAAGGAGTATTGTGAGTTCTTAAAGACCTTCTCAGAACAAGAGAAAGAACAGGAGAAGGAGAGGGATAGGAAGAACTAATAATACTATTAGGCAAAGAAGAGGGATAAGAAGAACTAGGAGTTGAACAACTATTGCCAGGATAACTAACAGGTGTAGGAGAGGAAGAAGGGACTGAAGAAGGAGGGAAAGCATAAGGAGGAAATAAATGAGTAGAATCAGGAGAAGAGTAAGGAAAGACAGTTTTTTGAAAAACAACATCCATGGAGTGGAAAACACTAGGAATTGGATAAAGACAGTAGTTTATAACTCTTCTTGCAACACTGTAGCCAAGAAACATAGATGGAATGGATCTTGATTTGAATTTATCTCTATATGTTTTGGGTACTTCAGCAAAGCAAAGGCAACCAAATGTCCTAAAGTGGGTGACTGAAGGAGCAGTACCGTAAAGTAACTCAAAATGGATTTTGTTATTTAACAAAAGTGTGGGAAATCTATTTATGAGGTATGTGGCAGTCAAGATACACTCACCTCAATATTTAACAGGGAGTTTAGAATGAAATAAGAGTGCCCTAGCAGTTTCACGAAGGTGTTTATGTTTCCTCTCCACAACACCATTTTGCTGTGGTTTATGTGGACAGGAGGTTTGGTGAAGAATCCCATGGGCAGAGAAGAAGAACTGAGCTAGAACCCAGCTCAAAATCATTATCAGATCTTACTACTTTGACCAAAGCATCAAATTGAGTCTTGATCATTAGCACAAAGGATTGTAACAAGGTAAAAGCATTATTCTTTGAAGATAGTAAAAGTGTCCAGGAAGCCCTAGAGAAATCATTCACAATAGTCATAAAATATTTGAACCCATTATATGTTTGTGTGCGATAAGGTCTTCAAAGATCTATGTGTATTAATTGAAAAGGAGAAGTGGAGTATATTTTTTCAGGAAATGGACGCCTTTGTTGCCTTGTCATGGGGCAAATAGGACACAAAAATATTTGTTTCTTTGGCAGTTTATCAGACAAAAAGGGAATGTACTTCATTTTATTAAAGAGCATGTGTCCAAGTATCAAATTCCAAGAATGGTCAAAAGACAATACATGAGATTGAGTAGCAGAAGAAACATCAACATTCACAGATACATAAGATGCAAGATTAGAAGTAGAACTACTGCTCTTATTCAAATCATGTAAAGTGGAGGCAGTAATGGTATTTACAGATGAAGGATGAAAAGAAGACTCACATGGAACAAGATTTGCAAGTCTGAGAATGTAGAGCCCATTCTGAAGACTACCAAGAGCCACTGGCTTCTTCAAAGAAGGGCCCTGCAAAACACAAGTAATAGAGGAGAAATAAGCCAAACAATTCACAAGGGAAATGAGATTATACTGGAAGGAAGGCACTAAGAGAACATGTGTTAGAGATATTTCAAAGGACAAGGTAAGAGTACCTGTGCAAGTCACCTTTACTTAATAATCGTTTGGTAAGTGACAAGATAAGGTAGGACTAGAGGTTTAATATCAGTTAGAAAAGAAGAGTGTGGAGTCTTGTGATGGGTTTCACCTGTATCTATGATCCAAGGGCTATCTTCTACCCTAGAAAAATTGCAAGCAAGCAAACCACAAGATTTGAAATCAGGATTACCTATCAGACCTGCAAAATTAGCAGAACCAACAAAGATCTCTTGAGATGTTCCAAAAGCTCGAGAATGCAGAAGACTCATCAATTGGTCAAACTGTTCTTGGTTATACCAGAATTCCCACCATCAGATTGAACTGTTTTAGTATCACCAACAGAACTTTCAGGGTGTCCAACAGGTTGAGAATCTGACACTTGAGCAAATGTTGCAGTCCGTTTGAACTTAGTATGAAAACCAGGAGGATAGCCATGAAGCTTGTAGCATTTGTTAATATGATGACCATGCTTCTTGCAATATCGTCAAACAATATTGTTCTTTCAGGAAGGGTCAAAATTAGCTCTTTGAGAGTCAAAATTAACTCTTTGAGAGTATGGCTTCTGAACACCAGCAGAGAAAGCAACAGAATCAGATATTAAGAGATGGCACATTAGCTTGAACACCAGACTGGCTCTCATCATTAATAAACATCGAGTACACACTATCCACATCAGGTAAAGTTTTCATCATAAGTATGTTTCTCATAATATTGGAATATGATTCGTTCAAACCCATTAAAATTTGATGAACCTTCTATTGTTCAGCTAACCTTTGATAGTTCTCCTTGCATCCACAAACACAATCAAACTATGATACAAAGAAAGAAAGCTCGTCCCAAAGCTTTTTAATTTTGTTAAAATATGATGAAATGCTTGAAGAACCTTGGGTAATCGAGGAAATTTCCTTACGAATCTGAAAAATCTTAATTCCACTAGATTGGCCAAATCTGCGCTCAATCTCCTTCCAAAAATTTTCAGCACTTTCAGTGTACATCATAGTCTCCCTAATTTCCCTATCTAAACTATTCCGAATCCAGGCTACAACCATATCGTTACACCTAATCCAAGGTTCGAAAAAATGAGAGGTAGAATTAGGTCGTGCAAATTTCCCATTGATCAGCCCTAATTTATTCTTGCATGGGAGTCCTAATAACATTCCTCGACGCCAACTTCCATAACTAGTGCCATCAAAAGGCGTGATCGCTAAAATTGTACCAGATGAATCAGACGGAAGCAGATATAATGGAGAGTAAGGTGTCACACTAGAATTATTAGTTACACCAGAGCTACTAGATATGTCTTCGACAGTCAAACCCATAGCAAGGAAATTATAATAGAATTTGATAGAAATCAAAATTAGGGTTTCAAATCAGGAGAAAAATTACCAAATTTGCCTCAAATCTCTAAAAATCAAAAGCTTTGACAGAAATCAAACCAGATGACAACCGCAAATGTTCACTGAAGGCTCAGAAACAGTAGGTCGCCGGAAAAATTGAATCTCCTCTGCAACCAGAGACGCGAACAACTTTGACGAAATCCTAAACCAAAAAATCCATCGATGTGCAACATATCCAATACGATTAGCTCATCTCATAGCTCTGATACCATGTTAACAAGTGAATCCAGAGAAAAGCGACATTGACAAGAATATGAACGAACCATAGGATGTATCTGTGCAGAGAGAGACTTGAGAGAAAATGCGAAGTGTATTATTTCTAAAATGAAATTGTTCAACTAATACATTGTAACGAGTCTCTGATATGTACATAATAAAATTGGGCCTTTCACTTAATAGGCCGAAATAAGAATAACATAATTACAGATGGGCTGGCCCATCTTGACTACTTATCACTACTAACTTAAGCTCCAACAACCCAAGGATCATACCGTGAATTTTATTGATTCGAAGGAACTCGCATACTATTATTTTAAAACTCTATTTAAATTTAAATATGTAGATTTCTGGAATAATTTTGATGGCAGCTTTTTAAATTTACCTTTTATGACTGAAAGGAATTCATTTAAAAAGGAATCTGTTCTTTATCCTCTTATTACTTTTTAGTACTTACTAAGTACATCCCCAAAAAGTCAAAAAGGTCCGTAAGCATGTATCAAAGATCGGATGAAAAAAATAAAAAAATAAAATAGAATCGTTCTTTTTATTTATTTTGTACCCGGTCTCGATACTTGCTTTCGAACTCGAATAATTCACATTTGCATCATGTAAGACCCATAATGCACGCTAGCCACTTTTCAGTCTTGCAATTAAAAAATAGCCATTGTCATATAATTTCAAATTCCACAAGTAAAACTCGATGACACGTGGCAGCCCCAAGTGCTAATAACAGTATATAAATTTTAATTAGAACCAAGCAATGTTTCGTCTTAGAATAAGGGCATATATGAGCTCTTTCGGCCTAGGGATAGCAAAACTAACCCAATCTCATTTGACCCGCCCAATTCCGCCCAAGTTTTGATGTGTTTGGGCTAGAAGGATTTTACAAAATAGGTTATTTTGGGCTAGCCCAAGTTGACCTATCAAAAACTATCAGCCCAAATGGACCTATGATGATGTCCGGCAACTAAACCTGATAGAATACAAGTCAAATAGTTAAGACGTAAAACGTGCATGAGAATTGTCTTAATTTTAATCTCTCATGGTCAACTCTCGAACATTTCGAAATTGTTTTGCTTTCCAACCAGGAGTAGTTTAGGTGGCTGTAGATCTCGAGATTGTAGTGATTTTTGATTTTGTTCTTTACATAATCTGTTGTTTCGCAGACTCTTAGGGTTATTTATTTTGTAATGGTAATAAAAAATTTAATTACCAAAGAATTTTTTTTTTATTTTTTCTAAAAAAATAATTGGTTAAGGTAGTAGTTAGGCTTTTGGTCACTAATTATTGATCCCATAATGAAAATTCTTTAGGCCGGTGACTTCAATTTTTATAGCAACGTGAAATGAATTTTGAGGAAGGGACCTATTCCGGCAGCTGCCGTCCCACATGAATCTTCGCAGTCATAATTAGGAGTGATAAACGGGCAGGTCAAATTAGACATGGACGGATTGAAAACGAATAATACAAAAACAGATAAAATACCTGATTCAATCAGTAATTAATATGAACAATAAATGTGTTAACCGACGGATCTATGTCTCTTGAATGTGATTATTTTTGGGAGAATTCATCTCCCAAACTTTGGGAACACCCAAATTTGAGTCTTTGTAAATATAAAAGTTAAGCTCATTATTTATTTATTTTTAAGTGGATAATATTAATCTTATACACATTTGACCCATTTCTTAAAATTTTATTATCCAACCCATTTTTAGTGGATAATATAAATAATTATTTTTTAATTCATTTTTCCTCCACTAGTCATGATTCATTTCATCATATAGTGTACTGAATGAAGGACGAATGTAAAAGCTAAATGAAGGACAAATGTAAGACAAATTGAATCCTCCAGCATTAAATTTGAACCTTTTTCCTAGTTTTAATTAAATGAAATAAACCGGAAAATAGTAGTGTTAACCTAGAGAATTAAAGTTGGTTCTAGTTATTTGGACCTCCTCTAAATTATAATAGTCTGACTAATGATTAATGCATAGTTGAAGAAAATAAACAATATTCTATCGAGTTCTGTACTGTAATACAAAAATTCCATTATTTATTGTTATTTTTTCTCTTTTTATTTATTTATTTATCTGTTTTAGGGAATAGATGTACGAAGATACAGACCCATGTTACATTAATATAGTTTCTTGGGTTTCCTAAACCAAAAAAGAGACTATAGTCTGAATGCGGGGCACAATTTTGTCAGTTATTTAAATGGACAATTATATGATAAAAAAACACAAACAAGGAAAAAGAAAGAGAGATGTCATTTACCAAATAACAATATAATGCTAGTTTTGTTGATCGAAATAAACAATAAAAGTTGAAGATGCTATTTTAGCTAGTTTGGTTATCATAATAGTTTTTTGCCCACAATAATGCTAATTTTGTTGGGAGTCGTCTTTGTTAGGGAGCGTTTTATCCCATAATATAGGATTTTTCAGCGTGAATCCCGATTAGTCGAGCCCCAATGTAAATACCGAATACCGAGTGAGAAATAAAAAAAAATGCTAGTTACATTATATGGATCCTATAGAGAGTAAATCTTCGTTATCTATATGGTTCTATATACTCAATTAATTATAGTAAATTTTGATCCATTTGGAGATTTCAATTCCAACAAGTTACTATCAAGTCATACATTATTCCACTAGTATCCGTAGAAATCAATCACACATATATACAATGCGTGTGAGTTCAATCCTAGTTTTTTTTCTCTTCGGTTCTTCCTTTTCCTTCCTTGATATATCTTAAGTATACAAAAATTTTATTTTAAAAATAATTACTATTTTTTTATTCACATTTAGTTTGTCCAAGTGTCAATTTCTTGTTTGTTTTTATATTAAAAAATTTTCAAGAATGTGCCACCGAAACTTAAGGGTAAGTTCTACAGAGTGGTGGCCAGACAATGATGTTGTATGAGGTTGAGTGTTGGCCAGTCAAGATAGCTCATGTCTAGAAGATGAAGGTATCAAAGATGAGGATGTTGAGATAGATGTGCGGGCACACCAAATTAGATAGGATCAGAAATGAGGTTATTCGCGACAAGGTGGGTGTGACCCCTATTGAGGACAAGATGTGGGAAGCGCGACTTAGATGATTTGATCATGCATGTGAGGAGGAGGAGCATAGGCAGGTTTGAGAGGTTGACATTGGAGGGCCTACGGAGAGGTAGAGGTAGGCCAAAGAAGAGGTGGGAAGAGTGATTAGGCAAGGCATGACGCAGCTTCAGCTGACCGAGGAAATAACCCTGGGTAGGAAGGTATGAAGGTTGAGAATTAGAGTAGTAGAGTAGGTAGTCTAGAGTGTTCATAACAGTAGTATTGACACGCAGTTTCGCTTTCTGTTGGTAGTAGATTTTTATGACTAATTATTATTTTCTTTCATTGTTGATCATCTTACTATCTTGTTATTTTATTCTGCTTTTATATTTCTTTTTGGTACTGTCCCTTCTTGGCTATATTTTCATTAGTGTGGTGCTTATGCTTTTCTGACCCGAGGGTCTATTGAAAAAACCCTCTCTATCCTTACAAGGTAGGAGTAAGGTCTGCGTACACACTGCCCTCCCCAGACCCCACAATGTGAAATAATATTGAGTATGTTGTTGTTGTCGTCGTCGATAATTACCAGGACTTGGACAGACTTGTCTTAAACAAGAAACATATTTTTCTCCAATTGAAATCTGTGTGGATAAGAGATCGTTATACTCTTTTGCACACTTCCTTGATCTTATAAGAAACTGGAAAAGGTGACAGCTTCGCTTTGTCGCCAAATGCCGCCCACCTTTGTGATTTTGCAGAAAAGGCTTCCACAAATGTTGATTCCGATCACAATTTTGGAAATTTCTGGGATATTATAAATAATGCCTGCATTTAAATATTATTTGAATTTTCAATCAAATATCGCCGATTCGACGCCTCTTCACGAAGGGGTCGTAGTGATCACTATTTACCAAAAACACAAGTCTCCGCAAAGTCATAAGAATATTTATAAGGAAAAAAAAATATGATAGGAAGCATTTTCTTCCGCCCGGCCCTTACGTGATACGAATTCGAATAATCACACAACAATTTGCACATATGCTTTGCTATTTGTCTGGTTCTACTTTTCGGTTAATATTTACCTTTTATATTTGATTATTTTATTATTTCGAATTTAACATACAAATAAATGAATGAAAATCATTTCTGCGGCTAGGTTTAAGTTCCAAGATAGACCACCCAAAGTGACATGTTACATCAAAGAACAACCAGCAATCATCTGACATTGATACATTAGTGACTTGTTTGGTTCACAAGTTACTCAAACGAAGATTACAAAGTAAAAATTATTAATGCGATGATGGAATTATATAAAGTCTTACGCTGAACTTATATTTCCTATTCCCTCGACCAAACAACCCCTAACAAGAATAGTGGCCTAGTGGGGTTATAATAATTGATAGGAGTACCAAAGTGACTCCATATATAAAACCCAAATTAATCATAAAAGTGCTTCTGCAATGTTTTGGCTTGTACTTAACTTTAATTTTCACATATAAGGAATCAATGACAGTGTCAAAATTTGAAGTTTATGAGTTTAAAATTTTAATCTTTTTAAGTTACTGAGTTTAAATTAATATTTTGTTCATATTCAATGAATTTCTTATAACAAATGTAGTCAAACTTCTCTATAACAATCTCGTTTGTTCTGATATTTTTTTTGCAGCTATAGTGAAGTGATGCTATAGAGAACATATATTATAACACAACATAATAATTGATTCCGAGAAAATCTCGATTGTTATAGTGAATAGCTATAATATAAGGATGTTGTTATTGAGACGACTGGTTGTACATAGTTTAGACCAAAATTAATTACTGAGTTCAACCGAACTCGTAATAGAGATAATGGAAAACTACATGCATAAATAAATAAACCAGCTTCTACTTGATTCTCTATAATAAAATCCACTTTAAATGGAATAATATTACTATCAAAATTATATTATACTGAAATTATTTGTAGTTAAATAAAAAAAAGATGGCAGCAAACTTCTTATTGAATTCTCTCTAGACAATATTTGATTCTGAAGAGACAAATATGGGATCATAGTCTATTCAGAAAATTAAAGCTCCTCTAATATTCTTGAAAGCTAGTCTTGGGTTCAAATTAATAGGATAAACCAAGACCAACTAAAGAGAATCACAAAAAGATATATAGTCAGACTTCTCTATAACAACATTTTTATTTATATAAAAGCCAAGCTTTTCTAGAATCCAATTTTTATGTTATGTTATAATATACGTTCTCTATAACAGCACTTCGCTATAACATCCAAAAATATTCGGAACAAACAAAGGCTGTTATCGAGAGATTTAACTGTAGTAGATGTGTATATACATACACATACATATACGATTATCCCAACCAATTTAAAATATATCACATAACGCGACGAGATATTCTCGAAATGACCTTGTTGTCACATGATTAACTGAGATTCAGTCATTTATCGCTCTGATACTTAAAAAGAAAATTAACATATTACACATGCATTAGGATTCTCTTCTACGCTGTGATGAACTTGGTAATTATAAGTGTGCATAGGAGGATGATGATGATAATAAGGTCTATATGGCAATACCATGCCTACCACTGCTTCTGCTTTCTTCTCTTCTCCTTCCTTTTTTGTTTCTTCTTTTTCTTCTCCTTCTTTGTTTGTCTCCTCTTTCTTTGCTTCTTCTTTGGATGATTCTTCCTCTTTTTGTTCTTTTTTCTTTGGTTCCTCTTTTGGTCCTACTAACATTATTTCTGTTGCCCAAAATTTGCGCAATTTGCTTACCACAATAACTGGATCAACTGTTCCGATTATGGTTAACTTCTTACCTTTCATATCCATTGAAATTTCATCGATTCCTACAAAATCTCAGTTGAATTAATTTTATTTCTTTCACGTTTCAAGACGATCAGAAATGTCATGACATATTCAAGACAATCTTTTGTTCATTAAGTAGAATTATTGACCATGCTACAAATTTATATTTATTGACGCAGAGGTTGATCCAGGATTTTAGGTTTATGAGTTTCTACAAAAATCTCGAGTTAATATGCAATACTAACAGGATGAACGGACTGGGTTCTAAACTAAATATTCTTATACATTTAGTAAATTTTTCAATATAGATACAGGCTCTAGACAAAGCTACTGAGCTCACGAAAACTGTAATTATTGAACTGAATCCGCCCCTGTATTAACGTGACACGATAACTACCTAAAGCAAGGTAATATTTTGACAATCATCTAAGCTATGATACTCATAAACCCAAAATTATAGAATTATAGTTTAATCTTTATCCTTTAATTACTTTTGCTAAAATAATGCAAATATCTCATCTTAAAGACAGTGTTTGGTTATAAATTGGAATGAATTTTTGAATTCTTTTTTTAAAATGAATTTTAAAATTGAAAAAGTGGTGTAAAATCCATTTTCTCTCACAAATTACAAAAAAAATTCAACTGAAATGCATGTCCAGACATAAACTTAAATTTCAAATACCTTTTCACGAAGAAAAAAATAACTCATTTTTCAACTTATCTCCAAATACTATTTTTATTTTTAAAAAAAAGTCACATCTTTTATGTCCAAACGCCTACTAATTGTAATTTGAATGACTACAACAAATTAACGATCATCCCTTCTAGATTAAAAACTTATATAGTAGAGTTCTCATCGACTGAATTTTAAGTAGCACATTTTGCACGATAGCAAGAATCAACATATTAAATTTTTGCTCTTTTTTTTTTTTTTTTTAGTTAGTGTAAATTAATACAAACTAATTGTCATTAATATTGATAACCAAAAAATGTAGAAAAGAGTACGTAGTCCAATATTACCTGGAAGAGCAGCCACAATTTTCAAGGCCTTCCTTTTTTCTCTATCATCTTCCAAATCTAATCTCAGAATAAATTTCTGCAAATACAAATTCAAAGCAAAAGTTGAATATTAATTTCCTGAAATTATATTCGAAAATGGAAGAAGTAAATTAAAAAAGGAAAGTAATGAAACAGCATAAATGAATGAAGAATCATATATATACCTTCATTTTTCAGTAGGCTTGTTGGATTAAAGAGGAAAGAATCTGAATATAGAGAATGGAATTAGAAGGAAAAGCTAGAAAGAGAGCAAGAAATAGGGAAGAAATGGCAAAAAGCAGTAGGGACGAGAAAGAGACAGATACTGTACTCCTACTATATATGGTTCTAGCAATGAGCGAGAGAAAGACATTGTGTTTTTGAAGGCTAAATATTTTTTGTTTGTTTTTGGAAGTTTTATTTCCAGCCAAGTAAAGTTTCTCTGCATGATTGCTATGGTCGTGGCTTGCAATAGGGCCCAACTTCGGCCTCGGGCATTTTGGTGCACAAAATATTATGCATTTGGAAAAGGGCTGAGTATTCTATTTTTCCTAAAAACGAATAACAATTAAATTTATACGTGGTTTTAAGCACACATGATATAACTTGGCATAAATTGAGAATATATATATATATATATATATTGAAATTGACTGTAAAAGAAATAAATGCAAACCAAACGAATTGTATAGCCTTGGCTCTCGAGTTCGGTCACCCTCAAACCAAGTAAATATTCCACTGATATACGAAAAGATTAACAAGATATTGAAAGCTAGAAGAAGGCAGTGTATTGCTTTGTATTGCGTAAATGTAATATCTCTTACAAATGATCAGACCCCCTTTATATACGAGGTTGAACCTTGACCTATCATATTCCAGTCTCGATTAGTCATACGAAGGGCAAGCCCGATTTTGACCGTATACAGATAGTCCCCTCGTTTCTCAGAAAGAAGATGACGAGGAATGATATGAAATTTCGAGCTCCGTCTCGATAGGTAATGACGTAAGCGACGAACCTGATTATGACACAAGCGACGAATGGATACCGAAACATCCCGTCGATCCAGTTACCAAGGCATTAAATTCTTGTCAGTCACTAGTCGGCCACTACCGGTTCTGAACGGTCACCAACAACCTTTAAGTATCCTAGCTTTTTCTCATTCAAATTTTTACGTTCAAAGCTCTTCCTACTCTTGCTTTTTCTTCACAAAATCCCTTTGCTTTACAACTTTCGCACCCAAATTTCTTGAACTCTTATCAAACCGCATACTCTCTTAATTCTCTTTTCTATTGTTCAACAATGGCGAAAACTCCCAAAACCGTACCGCAAAAGGAGGTCGCTTCTTCATCGCGATCCACCGGTGCTGAGGTTGCGATGGAGCCTCACCCCGAGGAATTCGTTCCGGCAGGGTGCCCAACTGTCACTGATTTTAAGGTCGAAAAGACCTCCTCAGTATCGGGCCGATGTGAACCGATCTCGAGGTATATATGCACAATCACCGAAGACCTCCTCGCCAAGGTTAAAGAGGACTACAACTGGGACAAAAAATATGTGGTAGATCCTTCGCCCGAGGAATCGTTCACTACCTATGTGGAGAGTTTCCATCCCTTCACGTTGGGTCCCTTACACTCTGTCATCGTCGCCTTCTGCAAGAGGTACGACATGACCCTTGGCCAGATCCATCCTTCCTTATGGAGAATAGTGATTCTCCCCCGATTCTTCATAAGCAAAATTGAGGAATATCCTTTCACCCTCGATCACCTTATACGCCTTTACAGTCTCTGACTCTATCGAGGAGGGCTGATCAAGCTTGCTCGTCGGGCCAGCAAGGCCCTGTTCTTGAGCATAGACGAGGCTCGCGGCCATGGTTGGATGGGCCGATTTGTCTTAATAAGGACTTTGAACCTGATCCCTGCTGAAGACATGTCGTTTCCTGAGGAATGGAACATGAATCGTGAGTAGTACTTCGCGTTGAATGTTCAATTTTGTTGTTTTACTTCTTATCTTCTTTCCTCATCTATTTTTGTGGTGTTGCAGTTGTGGCCTAGATGTCAGATCCATTATGGAACTCAAGCAATGGGACGAGAGCCTGGTATCATAGAGACCATACTCCAAACATGCTTGGATGGAGTTATCGAAAGGTCGATGGGAGGACCGCAATCGTGGTAAGTTCCATTCTCAGAATGATTATCATTCGGGCTTCTTCTCGAGCTTACTCATCTTTTTTCCTTTGTAGGCCTCGGAAGGACGTTGCAATGAGTTCCCCATATGGTGACGAAGAAGTCCTTCCCCAACCACCTGCTCCGAAGCAGGCTAAAGAGAATAAGAGGAAAGTGGATCCAAGTTCCTCGGTCTTGGAAAAGAGGAAAAGACCGAGGAAGCGGTTGGCGCACAAGCCCAAAAAAGTCGGGGCTCGAGAACTCTCATCGGACTCAATCAATCGGTTGAGGGACAAGTTCAAAGAGGAAGAAGAAATATCTGAGCTGGTGGCCCGAGTGAGACGCGACTCTGTGATACCTCGAACTATGGAGGCCGTAGAAGAGGCAGTGGTCGAAGTCCTGGAGAGGGTCAAGAGAGCGAGAGACTGGGGGCGACGCTTCTCGAGGTTTGGAAGATATCCCAAGGGACGGTCTCAAATTGATTGACATTTTTGGCTCCCCTCATATTTCGGACGGCATGATTCGTGAGGCCGGCATGTTGAAAACTCCCCCTCTTACGAGGGGCCTCATGGGGTGGCCGACATTCTTGGCTTCTTAGATGGCCTTGAGTCTACCGCTTCAGAAGATGTCGCTGACTCGGTGACTTGTCGGTGCCAAATAAAGTACCTTTATCATGTGCTACTGGGTCTCCATCGAGCCCAAAACTGGTAGGTCAGTTCCCGACCCCGAGTGCTGACCCCACCCATAGGCGGTCAATAACCTTTTTTGTCCTCGAAGATGCCCGAGTCTTCTCTACCCTCGTGGAGGTTGTTAGCTACCTCAGATGCTTGGTGACCGTGGAAGATCAATCCGTCATGAATGCGGTGGAGGCGTCTTGCCTATTTAACGAGGCCCAACATGCTCTAAACCGGGTAAGTTTGAGGGTCACTTATTTATTTATTTTAAACTTGAAGTCGTGAATAATTCTAACATCTTTATCCGTGCTTGCAGGCTTTAGCATTGTATCATGAAGCTTTATTCTGGATCCGGGAGGAGCACGAGGCGGAGGTCCGAGCACTCACCGAGAAAGGGGATACTTACAAGCTTCTGAGTGAGAATCTTCGGGCCGATTTAGAAGCATCTCAAAGTGAGCATGTCGAGATGGCCGAACATGTATTCCGAGTACTTCACGATAGTGAAGATGAGTTAGAGATAGTAACTAATGATCCGATCCTAAAGGTCCGACAGAGGCTCGAACAGATCAGACATCTCCATACGCAAGTTGATTCGATAGGCCGAGGCTGAAGAATTCAAAAAGAATATGGACATCTTATCCTCTAAAAAGGAAACCGTCCAAGAACTATTTGAGTCCGCCGAGACCCAACTCCAAGCTGCAAAAGAGAAGGCATCGGTGCAGGTCGAGAAGTTCAAGGAGCTTCAATCTCAGTTGGACTTTGCTGTTAATGATCAGGAAAACTTGGCCAATGCACTCGAAGTGGCTAGATCAGAGGTGGTTGTGGCCTACACCAAAGCTGATGCTAAGGTGGCCCAGTTTAAGGTTGATGTTGAGGCCATCCATGCGAAGGCCAAGAACAAGGTGGATCATGCAAAATTGCAAGCTCGAAGGGAAGCCATCGAGGGAATTCATGCCTAGGGCTTCGATATTATGGCCGAAATCGAGAACGCCAAAGCAGAGGAAACCAAGGCCCGAAAGCTGCCCTTTCGTGAGGAAGACTCCGAGAGCTTGAGCGAGTCTGAATACGGGGAAAATCCCGAGGATGGAGACGCTACTTCCAATGAATAAAAAGGGAAGCCCTCGAGGGAATTCATGCTCAGGGATTCGATATTATGGTCGAAATCGAGAACGCCAAAGCAGAGGAAACCAAGGCCCGGAAGCTGCCCTTTCGTGAGGAAGACTCTGAGAGCTTGAGCGAGTCCGAAGACGGGGAAAATACTAGGGCGACATATAATAAATAAGTAGGACTGCAGATAAAGGAGAGAATGGAAAGCAGGTAAAGGCTCAAGTATACCTCCTCGTATTGCACATAAACAACATGTCTCATACACAAATTAAGGTCTGGATTCAGTTCTAAGCATGGTGTCTAAGTGATAATAGCATAATCATATTTATTACATAACTCAGAGAGGAAATCCTAATCAGGCTTGCCTACTGATTTTAATATGCTGATAGCTAAACATAATCACACAGAAAGGTCTGATTTTATTTCTTATAGTTAGTTACCTAAGGCTTGCCTAGGTAAAAATAACATGTAGCAGTATTCATAGTTGATAACAGCTTCAGGTCGTATACCTAATAACAGGCAGTGTTAAGTGTTGCAGATAGACTGAATTTGACAGTTTGTAGAACAGGAGGATTGTTTCAGACATGTGTATTTAAACTAGATGTGATTGAATAAGTACGGCCCTACAACATGATCTCTAATGCAACATTATGCAAAATAACTTAAACAGGATTTCTAGATGCACATTAAGTTATGCATAGTTTCGAGATAGGCAGAAATAACAGTTTAAATCGTTGTTTACCTAAAGCAGGGCCTCTACGTATATAACATGGTTGTAGCATGGTGAGTGCATGAATAACAACTAGTGTTGATTTATTTATCCTAAGGCATGATTATATTTTGTAACATGTTGACAGAATCACATGAAAGTAATTTTGTTGCTATTATTAACCCTATAATCAGGATTTCTAAGTGACGTTTCATAACAAATAGACATGAGCAGGATATCATGATAGCCATTTTTGTTGTTGTTATTCACCGTATAGACAGGATTTCTAAGCGTAATGAGATGCTGAATACCATAAATCCTAAGTAACATGATATGCATGGCATGCTTGGCATGTTGTACCTAAACATGGTTGCTATTACACATATAGAAAAAGTAAACTTAGAAACAGGATCTCTACCCTTTACTTATACTACAACATGCATATCCCCACCCATTTTCACTATCCAAACCCAGAATTGTTCTTTTACAAATAATTATTACAAGCCTCTGAATATGAATTACATAACTAAGAATAAGAAAAGAAGAAGTTAACTATAGGGAGCCTTCATAATAGGCCCAAATCTCCATGTCCTCAATGCCAAGTGTTATTTCACAACCTTTCATAATCCGGGTGTGTCAGAGTTCCCTAAGGACCTCAAGGGATCCTGGGCAGTGCTCACACCCAAATTTCATAGCCAAGATGGAGTAAGTGCAGTGTGGAAGGTCCAACTCTTGTGTGTCAAAGTTTAGAGGGAGCTCAAGGGTCCCAAAGCAATGCTCACACAAGAGGGGCAGAACCTAATGTCTAAGAGTATAGTGAAAGTTCTCATAGTTTGAGGAATTCAAGAGAACAATTTTGAAACAGTTTTGAAAAGTGGAGAGACTTAGTGAAAAATAGCTTTTCGTAACAAAAGTTTAACTGATGAAAATAGTTTTGGAGAAACACCAATCTCAAACAAAAGTAAAGCCAGCATCACATAAAGGACTCAGGATGGTCCAACAATCACAAACATGGGTGAGAGGGTCTGAGCGACAAATACAGAGCATGTGTAGCAGGCAGAAGCACATATAGACATGCGATCAGAAGTTCCTAAGGGTTTAAGGGGGTCAGGGATAGTATCATAACATATCGACACCAAACAACTGAGACCATGATTGAACTAATGTATTAGGCATGGAGATTCACATAAGGAACAGATGCTAAGTATACAGAGACATATTGTTCATTTATAAGTAAAGCGAAACTAAACATGTAGAAGAGATTCAGAACTCTAATTGCATGTTGAACAACAAAACATTAAGTAAAAGCATATCAGAGATACAAGGAATTGAACCAGTAATAGAAACATATTGGTTTGAGGACTGAAGTCTAAATTAGAACATACCAGTATAATGGAGAAAGCAGTAACACGGATCAGAAGTTAAGAGATGCACAATAGTTAGCCTTGGCTTGTAGCCGTCTAACTCAGAGTAGTAGTAAGTAGCACAGAAGAGAAAATAGAGAGCAAGTTTAGTTAGAGTGCACATATTAGTTCGTGTCTGTGTATGTCCGTATCAATGCATGAACAGAGTATATATATAGTCGAAAGCTGGGTGGAAAATAAGGTAAAAATAAGAATTAACCAGTGATTGTGGGACTGAGTATCAATCAATACACAATCAGTACAAGTATCCCCATAATTAAGGGAATCATTCAAACAGTGAGTAATAAATAAGGAAAGACCATATATAGCTTAGAAGAATGTAAAATAGTGTAAGTATAACAGGCAATTAGGTATCCTTTAATTGAAGGTTGAACTCAAACAGCTAGTAGGTGAACACAATTAAGGAAAGTTATTATGCATATGACATATAAAGAAACAATTTCAAACCAAATCAAGTAGACAATTGAGACTAGTTTCAGAAGATATCAATTAAGGAAATAATATCAATTAACAGTAAATGAATGAGGTAAAAAAAAAAATCTAAAGGTTGGGAATCAGTAAGAATATCCCATAGGGAATTAGCAAGACTTTCGAATCACAATGAATCAAGGATTCCAATAACACTAGCTAACATAGATTCCAATGTAGGAATGGAATGAACACATTATAAGTCAGGAAATAATTAAGTAACAAATTGCAGAGAATCAAGGATTCGAACATGCATAGTACCAATTGAAGGGAATTAACACGAATTAATACAGATGCTAGGCAAGAAATCAGAAACCCTAGCACATGAAATTAAGGGGTCATAGAGTTACAGAGTGAACAATGAGATAAACAGGAAAGCAAGAGAAAATCAAAGACGAATAACATAGGGTAAAGATATCAATGAGTCACAGGACTCTTGAAACACAAACACATATGCAAACACATAGGCAAATCAGTAGTTTTAGGGTTTAGATCTAAAGTTAGGGTTTTCATCACAACGAGCCAGATAAGGAGAAAAACTTAAATAAATCACTAAAACATAGTAGAGACCCTAGGAAGATGCTGAAAAACCATGGGAAGAGTTATTCAAAAGCGGGGTCACAAAACCCTAGTTGAAAACGAAGAGTCGTTTTAGAAAAATTAGAGAACCTTTGAGTAAACAACAAAATAGATTAAAGTATACACATATCTATTATAGATCTGAAAGAAAATCAGAAAATCTTAGGGGTTAGGGTTTCAGAGAACCCAGAGAAACAAGAAAAACCTTAAAGATGTCGCCGGCTTTAGCTGGAAAAGACATAGCTCTTACTCAGACGGCCGGAGGTGGCCGAAAAATGGCATGAGGGACCATGGGGGAGTTGAACCGCTCTAGATTCACCTGAGGTCATCAGGGTATCATTAGACCGGCATGGGATGAAGCAAGGGCCAAGAGATGATGATAGGCCATGGTTTCTGGCGGGGAGAGTGGCCGGAGGAGATGAACAGACTTCATCGGAGAAGAGGAGATGATGGAAGGTTCTAGAGAGAACCTGGGGATAGAGAGAGAGTAGAGAGATGAATGAGGGGGTGTGAATGAGAGACGAGGGGGGAGGGGGGGGGGGGGTAATCATTAGGGGTTATTAATGGAAAGGGTGAATCTGGGTCGTTGATTTGAAATAATCAACGACTCAGATTGGAATGGGGATTGGGTCGAGTAATTTGGGAATTGGGCTTGGGTAGTTTGGTCTAGTTAATTGGGTTGGGGCTCATGTGAAATTAGGCTAGAATTGGAATTAAAGGTGGCTATTCGTTAAATACCCGTTAAAAATAGATAAATAATTAATAAAAATAGCTAATAATTATATAAAATGAAATTAATTCTAAATAAGTGAAATTAAAGTAATTAACTAATATTAAAAATATAAAATGACTAATTATTGAATTAAAATGGTATAAAATGTACATTTAGGCTATAACTGCAAAATTATTATAATTATAGCTAAATAATGCCAAATTGGATAATTTGTGAAATCATTAAATTCCAATAGGATTAAAGTGATATATTGAGCTAGAAAATATTTTGAAATTATTTATAATATAATTTATGAATAATTATTGAATATAAAGTATTGAATAAATTGGAAAAGAAATTAATAAAAAATATAAAAAATTATGAAAAAATACCAGTCATTATAAAGAGTGATTTTGGAAGGTATATATGCAAATTTAAAATAATTTGGGGAAAAATTGGGTATCAACAAGCGAAAATCTCGAAACAGATCAAATTAGAAGCGGATAATTAGCTAATTATGTGATTTCCTTCTTATTTTAGAGTTACACCATAAGTAGAATTCCTCTACTATATAAAGGGGAATTCTAATCATTTGTAACCATCATCATTCACAGAGATTAAAGTTATACAACTCCTTCTTTCTCGCTTACATTATTGTTTATCATTTTATTCCATTTTCTTAGTTCGAGAGTATCTTGACTCGAGGGCTGAAGCTTTGTTTGAACACTAGTTTGATTTATTCAATTCTGTCATTTACCTTCATATTTATCAATTAATGTTGAGTGAAATCACATATCCTTAAAGCTACAGTATAAGTTTAGTTGTTATCCAAATTTTAGGGTAAACACTAAGTTCTTCTAGTGTTCTATATAAAGTTGATGACCACGTATTTCTAGTCCATTAATTATATTTCTTTCCTTTTACTCATTATTTAAGATCTCATTCCGACCCCCAAAAATATTGAGAAAAGAAGACGAGGAAAACTAAAGTTACCGGGAGCAATGTTATATATATATTTATTGATCTCATTTGCATATATATAATTAAGAATGGCATTGAGTAGGGCACGAGTTTAGTTTAAGATTTAGAATTCTTGGATCAGTTTCACTACGTATAGCTATTCAAGTTTTACCTCAAAGGCTTAAACTTCAAATTTTGGTTGGGTGTATAAGAGTTGTAGTATATTAGTAATGATGAGATTAGTTGTATTGGACGATTTTTTATCCACGGTTTGTTTTGATGTGTTAAGTGTAGTTTTGTTTTTATATATGCTTATCTATATATTTAAAATCATATCATTGTTAATACCGTGATTTGTTATGTATAAGAATAATATTAAATATAGTGTATAACTGATACAAGTATTAGTTATATATATAAGTTGAAAAATACGACCAAGTAAAAAATTAATAATATCAAAACTAATACATATATTATTTTTCCAAACGACCCCTTACCCCAATGGTCAACCTTAATAATTGGGTAGCATAAGAAGTAGTAAGAAATGGTAAAAACGATTATTTTTCATGCAAACATAATTCGACATTCAGGTCTACATGATAAGCGTAACGCTGTCATTTGCTGTCGAGCTACAGATATATAGCCGGCCTATATGCATAGGATACACGTAAACTACTGGTGTTGCATCCGATGGCGGCCAACCAAGTGGTTTCACAATAATGTACGTTCACATTTGTAATCGATTTTGGGATCACAATTGAACATATACTCACTTTGTAGAAAAGTTTGCAAGTTTATTCATTTTACAATCAACTTCAGACTTATCGAGTCTGAAGTTAAAAAGAAATAGTCTGAAGTGAAAAAAATTGCACTTCAAATACATTTAAGGGCAAATAGGTCTGAAGTGCACGAAATGTTTTCATATAAGTTTGAAATGAAAATTTATACTTCAGATGCACATAAGGCCAAATAAGTCTGAAATATAACCAATGTTTTCATGCACTTAAGTTCAATAAGTCTGAAGTGAAAAATTACTTTCATATGCACTTAAAGCCAAAAGGTCTGAAGTGCACTACACGCTTTGCTACACTTGCTAATAAGTTAGAAATGAAAAATTATACTTCAGGTGCACTTAAGGCCAAAAAGTCTAAAGTATAACCAACATTTTTATGCACTTACGGCCAAATACGCCTGAAGTGCAAATTGCTCAGAAACAGAAATTTGTTCTTCGAATTATAACAATCCAATATACGATTTAATACCTAAATCTACTCCAAATGAGCTCAAATTTGAAACATAACATCCAAATATCATCAGGAACAAACACCAATCATCAATTTGTCAAAACAATAATAAATCTAGTGAACCCATTTTGCAATTAAGTAAAAGAAGAAAAAGAAATCCTAAGCGATATCAAAAAATAAAGCGTCATAATAGCTCATCACTGTACATCATAAACTATATTAAAATATGTTCACAAACATCATATAAAATCACTGTCACCCAAAGAAGAAGAAGAAAACGAAGGAGAAAGATAAAGAGGCCTGAACTTATTTAAAAATGGGTGCACGTTAAAGTTTTCTTAATAGGTTAAATCGGGACGACCAAATAGAACGTCCGTACATTTTTTCCATATATGTCGATACTACGTGAAAAATAATTTAAATTAAACATTATATGGGGTGAAAAACAAAGTCCTAGAACTTAATATTTCCAATTTAAATTATCATACAAGTGTTATACTACACTACTCGTGTAAAATTTATATATGTTACTGATGGTATTATTCATATACTATATGTTAGAAACTTGCTCGAGGATCATCAATCAAAAAAATCAAGAAGCAACATCATATTGGTCTAGCCATTTGTAGGGAAATACATGGGCCTGAACTTATGATCTTTCCGTCAAACTAGATATTTTATGTATATATATTTTTAGAATTAATCTAGTATTATCGTAATCATACTCCAAAAAGGTTAGATGGTGCACTTGATTGACTATTGAGCTATTTATCTAGTTTTACTAGGGATCAAATCACATTTAATATTTTCATTTTTCACATTAATTTAATGATGCACCCATATTATAAAAATCCTGAATCCGCTTGTAGTTCTAGCCCTTATATATTTACGTGTAAAGTACATCTGTCCAATCTAATAAGGGCCTTCATCTATAAGACTTGTGTGGTTTGAGTTACAAGAAAAAGAGAAGCAATCAATTCCTTTGTGGACCTCAGCTTATAGCCCGTTTGGCTAAGTTTCTGAAATCAACTTATTTTGAAAAGTATTTTTTTCAAAAGTACTTTTAAAAAAAGTACTTTTGATGAGAAATAATTTGTGTTTGGCAAATTAATTTGAAAAGTACTTTTAAGCAGTAATTAGTGTTTGACCAAGCTTTTGAAAACTGCTT
>ML253481.1:2717-26840 GCA_005239495.1 Nicotiana undulata
AATATTCACAAGTTTTGATCAAGGCACTCAAGCTTACTTCTCCAACAACCAATAACCTAAGTTACGCCTATTGTTCCCCTGCAACGACGCCAAAATTTGATACGCTCAATTTACACCTTAAAATAGGGTAAGCGATCGTTGTCAAATATAGTAACCCAACAAGGTTGGGGTCGAATCCCACAGAGAACAATATGAGGGCGTTTAGGAATGCTAGAGAATTATCACTTATCGTGCAGTGCCAAACAAATCGATTTTGGGTTTTTTGATAATTGTTTATAACTAAATGAGAAAATATAAACTAACCTAAAAAGCAATTAAAATGATCGATGACAACAAGTATCGATGCTTCGGGTATTACACTCGAGTAACGATCCAATGTATTTCACGATTTTACAAATATGAGCGGGTAATGTTAATTAGCCACGGATAACATTTCTTAATTAGCTTTTCCCAAAGACTAACAAGACTTCCTAATTGAATTATCCCTAACCCAATTAGGAGATTAAGCACTTCCGAGTTTGGCTACAAGTAGTTCAATCCTATCCCTAGGTAGAATCTATAAAATGAGGGTTAAATCCTCAAGTTCTTGTTAATTAATCTTTCCCAACCCCAAATAATCTTTTCCAAAACTAATTCGGAGTTAATGGGCGAGTCCTAGGGTTAGCTAATCCCTTTGGAAACATTAAAGAACAAGAATAATTAAAATAACAAACACCCACTTCACAAATATATGAAAATCATTCAATACATAAGCACAACAAGGTATTTAATCCACACTTTAAACATGAATATTCCCATAAACCATATTCAAGTGTTGGAAAAATACTACACACTTAGATATTCAATACAAAACAAGGAAATGAAGAAATAAACATAAATGGGTAAGAAATCCTTAACCACAATGGTGAAATCTTCAAACCCAAGTGTGTGTGCAAAGCCCTAGCTTCAAAACTTGTTCTTCTCTACTCAAATATATTTACAAAACTGAAGAAAATGTCCAAAGATGCAGAAAATATCTGCTGGGTCGAGTATATAAGAGGTTTGGGGATTAAAACGTGAAATTACAAAACTGCCCATGACTGCACAGAAAATACTACTATGCGATCGCACCTAATAGCCTGCGTTCGCAGAGGTTTGACTTTCCAAGTCAATGCGATCGCATATAAACCCATGCGTTCGCACATGAGGTTTGACCCTATGCTGACCAGCCTTGCTTCTTCTGTGCGTTTGCACCTTGTCTTCTGCGTTCACAGTGTTATACAACCTTCAGCTTCTGCGATCGCATTACAATATATGCGTTCGCAGTGTTATACAACCTTCAGCTTCTGCGATCGCATTAAAATATATGCGATCGCACAGTGTAACAACTGGGCAGATTTTCCTACTTTCCATTTTAGCTCCTTTTTTGACTTGTTTTCACTTGATTTCTTCACAATCCACTCTAAATCACTTGACACCTGAAATATGCCAATAATCATCAATGAACGCCTTATTTTCTCAATAAAATTACACAAAAGCTTAAGTATTGAGAGGAGTTAAGTTGGTAATATACCAACTTATTAGTATGCAGGGCTACAGATAATGATGGATGCATCTTGTTTATTTTCTGATATATCACTATCATGTCCAAGTTATATACTGTTGTTCATAACTATCGAAGGTTTAGTCTGTCACTACCTCTCAGCCCGTAGTTTGGTTTCGTTAATACTGAGTTGGTGTACTCACGTTACCCCCTGCACCTTGTGTGCAGATCCAGGTACACCGAGATTCAGTTCTGGACAGCGAGTAGCAGCAGTTTCATCAGAGTTGACAAGGTAGCAGCCGGCGTCCGTGATTTCGTCATCTCTTTCTCTTCTACATGTCGTATTTACTTTCAGACTATGTTGGTCATTTCTTTTCGGATTGTATTATGTATTAGCAGCTCATGACTGTGTGACACCGGATCCGGGAGTTGTAGATTTTGGGTTTTTGGTTTCATAAGCTCTTTTAAATACAGATCTTAAGTATATTTAACTTCAGGCAGTTGAAAAATGGTAACTTACTTAATAAACGGTTCAGGATTAGTTACAATAGGTGGCTGGCCTGGTTTCACGACAGGCGCCATAACGGCCCGAAATTGGGTCGTGACAGTAAGTATGGGACGGGTATGCACACATAGAGTACGTTTAGTTAGAATCACTTATATAAACACTAAGGGGGGGATAATTGGGTAGTAAAGGATATGATGACCTGTGCGCTAATGCCACGCGTAACACCTCTAATTGAGGAAAGCTTACCGGGTATTGCACAGAAGTGATCCTATAGGCTAAAAAAACCTAGGACCCCTTTATTCCCATTTTATCCCTATGTGTTTAAATTGTTTATTTCCTTAATGACTAATTCACAAAATGAGTTTGGTGTGGACCTCGAGGGGTGCCTAACACCTTCCCCTCAAGGTAATTTCGAGCCCTTACCCAATCTCTGGTAATGTAAATCAATTTTTATGAGTTATTTGCATTAGGTGTCCTAACGCACCTTAATCCGTTAGGTGGCGATTCTTCAATTTCCATACTCCTTTCCTAAAAGGAAATGAGTTTTCCCAAAGAATGTCGAAACCCAGACTACGCGAAAGGAAAAAAGGGGGCGCGACAGATAGGATAGATATATGAGTAGGGGTTTAGTTCAAATGCTCCACAACCGAATACTCATTTGCTTATATCTTTCTCCACTGATCTTCATTACTTGTTTCCACCACTGGTGGCTTTAATCAGGGGTGTACGTAGGACCTTTTGTAAGCGGTGTCAAAATTTAAAGTGATGAAAATATTACTACAATAAATATGGAATATAAGAAATAGAGATGAGCAACACCACTGTAACGACCCGACCGGTCGTTATGAGCTCTAGCGCGTCGTTCAACAATTGGAAGTCATGAACAACTTCATTTCGGGTATTATGACTTGTGTGTATGGTCAGAGTTGAAATTCAGGAAGTTTAGAGTTAAATTGAAAGGAAAATTCTAGCCTTAAGTTTAAGAAATTAAGTAAGACTAGAATTTTGAGTAAACGACCTCGGAATGTGGATCTGAAGATTCCAACAGGCTCGTATGATGATTTCGGACTTGGGCGTATGTCCGGAACGGGTTTTGGATAACCCGTGAGCGTTTCGGTATGTATTGTGGAAGTTAGTATTTTAGAAGAATTTCATAAATTTGGGTTGCAAGGAATTTTAGTGTTATAGATGTCCGTTTGGGATTCCGAGTATGGGAATAGCTTCGTATGGTGATTCTGGAGTTGGGAGCGCGATCGAAAATGAATTCAGATGTCCGTAGGTCATTTTGAAGTCATTTGGCTAAAGATAGAAATTTGAAGGTTTTTGAGAAAATACGACCGGAAGTGGAAATTTTGATATCGGGGTCGGAATGCGATTTCGAAAGATGAAGCAGGTCCGTCGAATGTGACTTGTGTGCAAAATTTGGGGTCAATCAGACATGATTTGATAAGTTTCGGCATCAGATATGAAAGTTAGAAATTTCAAAGTTCATAAAGTTGAATTCTTGCTCGATTCGTGTTTTCAGCGTCGTTTGATGTGATTTGAAGCCTCGACTAAGTCTGTCATATGTTTCCTGACTTGTTGGTACGTTTGGACGAGGTCACGAGGGGCTCGCGTGAGTTTTCAGGGTGGTTTCGGACAATTTTTAGGCCATTTATAACTGCTGGTTTTTGGCTACAGCAGTGTTCTAGAATGTTGGAGCAGGTCCGTAATGTAGAATGTGACTTGTGTGCAAAATTTGGGGTCAATCGGACGTGATTTGATAGGTTTCGGCATCGGATGTGAAATGTAGAAACTTCAAAGTTCATAAAGTTGAATTCTTGCGCGATTCGTGTTTTTGGCGTCGTTTGATGTGATTTGAGGCCTCGACTAAGTCCGTGATATGTTTCCAGACTTGTTGGTACGTTCGGACGAGGTCCGAGGGGCTCGGGTGAGTCGGGGTGGTTTCGGACAATTTTTAGGCCATTTATAACTGCTGGTTTTTGGCTACAGCAGTGCTCTACGCGATCGCGGGGAATTGGTCGCGATCGCGGTGAGTAAAATGTGAGAAACGGGCCAGTGAATCGTGATCGTGGAAAGCCTTTCGCGATCGCGTAGCGTAAATGTTCTGCTGCAGTGACTCGAATTCGGAGGCTCATATCTCACAATCTATAAGGACATTTGAGATGATATAAAAAATAAAGTTTTATTCCTTTGTGTCTAGTTTCTAGAAAAGTAAACCATTCATGATTTAGATTTGTGTACAAAGAGATATGGCTGTTATACTATAGGGTGTCTGGGAAGATGAAGAAGAAATTTGTGTTGCGCATGGGCTGAGTTTGACAGATTATATCTAGAACTATATAACGAATTGGGAGATGAACAACATATGGAGGTTGTAGATCTCTAAGTCTAGTTTTCATAACATTTAACCATTTTTCATTTGGAGTTGTGTGCAAAACATTATGACTATTCTATTGGAGGCTGTCCGGGCAGGCTAGGCAATTGTTCTCCGCGATCGCGGAAGCTCTTTCCGCGATCGCGAAGAGATTTGGGCTGGAAAATTATTATCCGCGATCGCAAAGCATTTTCCGCGATCGCGATGAGTAAATACCTGGGCAGAATGATATTTTAGCGGGTTTAGCTCATTTTTTCTTCATTTCTTCACTTGGTTGGGGCGATTTTGGAGGATTTCAAAGGGTGATTTTCATCAAGCATCAAGAGGTAAGTGGTTCCTTCTCATTTCCAAGTTAATTCAAGGTTTATACATGAGATTAAACATGAAAACAAATTGTGTAAAAATTGGTATATTGAAAGAAACCTAGAATTTGGGTAAATGTGATTTTTGCCACGAATTGAGCATAAATTTTGGAGTAAATTGTGTAATTGAATTAGTAAAGCTTCGGGTAGATATTTTCTTCAAGAAATTTCGAAGTCCGGGCACGTGGGCCCGAGGACATTTTGGTCATTTCATTGAGCCGGGCTAAGGAACTCTGTAATTTGAATTTGTTATGATCAATTGAGTATACTTTCATTGAATTATCGTTATTTGGATAGTTTGGGGGCGTTGCGCATCCATTGGAGTTGTCATAGAGGCTTGGAAGCCGGGTATGGATCTTCGGAGCGAGGTGAGTCTCCCTTCTAACCTTGTAAGAGGGAATTGTCCCCAAGGTGTTCTATGTGTTGTGTGTAATTGTTTGTGGGGCCTATGTACGCACCAAGTGACGAGAGTCCGTGCGTAGCGGCTTTTATTGCTATGTCGGGGTAGTTAGGCCCCACATCATGCTCTGTTTTCTACTCGTAATGACTTATATGTTATGAGTCCTGATCATATGTGTAATTTTTGTTCCTCTGACATTTATGAAATTAAATAATAGAAAAGAAATTATTTTACAGAAAGCAA
Organism: Nicotiana undulata; assembly: GCA_005239495.1. NCBI lineage: Eukaryota > Viridiplantae > Streptophyta > Magnoliopsida > Solanales > Solanaceae > Nicotiana > Nicotiana undulata. The sequence continues at coordinate 8,130 of ML253481.1, forward strand.
TATATAAAAAAGAATTGTGCCATGTCGTGAGACTTTAGGGCCACAACATGCCTTATACTCTTTCTTGCAAATGACATATATGCTATGAACTCATGATTTTGCGTGATATTGCTTTTCTTTGAGATTTTATGGAAATTGTTGAATTGAAAGGAATTGGTTATGGAAAGTATGTTTTATATGTTATTGTGTGTGCATGTGACCGCTTCGCAATTTATATTCCGTGAGCGATGTGTGATTTCCCCCACTCTCATAGCAGCGGGTCGTACGCCACGGGGGAATGAAAGGTGCACTTTTGAGACGGGCCGATCGATCCTCGGCAGTGCACAGAGATGATATAATTGAGAATGCACTTTTGGTACGGGCCGGTCGATCCCCGGCAGTGCATGGACGAAGTTGTATTATGTTATGATATGGTTACATTGAAAGACGCACTTATGGTTCGGGTCATTCGATCCTCGGTAGTGCGCAAACATGACTATGTTAAGCATGCACTTTTGTGACGGGCCGGTCGATCCCTAGCAGTGCATAGCTATTTTTCCTTCTGACTCCGGCCGGTTGTCTTATTCCTGTGTGCGCATGATTATTTGGCATTGTTTCATGGTTATTTACTTGTATTGGATATTTGGGGAAAAGAAAGTGGCCATTGTTTTCGTTACAGTATTTACTTGGATTTATGTGCTTTATACATAATTGCTACTCACTGTCTTACATGTCTTCCGCTTTTATTCATTTTATCATTGTTATATCATACTATTGGACCTTAGTGAGTGTCAAGTCGACCTCTCGTCACTACTGCTTCGAGATTAGACGGGATACTCACTGGGTACATATATGTATATGTACTAATGCTACACTTTATGTGCATTGTGTTGCACAGGTACCTTTATAGTACTGTGATCGATTTAGGGACTTATACGGGTTCCATTCATCCAGAGGCATTTCACAGATGCCGGAGTCTCCCTTCTGTGTACTTATATTTTATATTTATTGCCTTTGTCCAATTTGTTTTTCGGACAAGCGTTGTATAATTGTATAAATTCTTAGAATTTTCTCATGGACTTGTGTCACCGGGTTCTGGGGATGTCTTGGTATTTCTTTTTCTCTATTAAGTTGGTTTCTTTCCATATTTTAAAGTACGAAATTTATTTATTTAATAATTAAAATGCAAGAAGAGGCTTCGATTCTAAAATGTTAAACAGGAAAGTGTTCCAACTGATTAAGGGGTCGTCTTGCCTGACAGTGGTATCCGGCGCCATCACAACCCATAGGTTTTGGGTCGTGACAACATGGTATCAGAGCTCTAGGTTCCCCTAGGTTTCACGAGTCATGAGCAAGTCTAGTAGAGTCTTGCAGATCGGTACGGAGACGTCTGTACTTATCTTCGAGAGGCTACAGGGTTGTTAGGAGTACTTCCCTTCTTGATTCCTCATCGTGCGATTTGATTCCTTTAAGGCTTATGCCTATGTTTCTTCCCACTCAATCTTACGCGTCGCGAAGCGCTTGCTATGAATCGGGATTTCGAGGAATTTAAATGATACTATGGATGTGGTGCAGGATGTTCCTCCCTGCGAGGTTGATTGAGGCTATTTCCGTGGCTTTGCGGAAGAATATTATGTGTTTTAGTTCAGTAGCTGTGATTCTGAGGGCTTTAAGATCATGCTCAGGTTGTGATGACGCTCACGATTGGTTATCGTGCGATGTCGATACGATGGTAGAAAGCTTGCCCATATGTTGGGGTGATGAATGGCTTGAAGGGAGGTCTTCTCAGGGCGTGGTTTTGAGATTTTAATATTTTAGTTCCGGCGGAGGAAAGGCACTTGGACTATGAATGGTCCGGTTCAGATTGATAAAGTAGTAAGTTTGGTGCTATCGAGCAAGGTGGAGTATTCACCTATGTTGTGGTATCGTCGTTTGATCGAATAGGATAGTTTAAATTTGCCGGTGTTATAGCTCTTAGGTCGCATGGGGTTAGAGTGCTGTGAAGCGGTGTTGAAGAAGCGGTTATCAGAGATCATGGTGTGTAGTGGTTCATAATTGAACAGTTACCTCTAATGAAGGCAGCTCGAGAAAGATGATCTTCGGAGAGTTCGAAGTTGTGGTGATCTGCTGGATCAAGGAGCTACAAAGAAGGATGTTAAATTAAGGACGCAATTGAGAAGCACGCGATGAAGGAATATATGTGAAAAGTTATAGGTGGTGGTTCCATTTCAAAAAGGCTAGGCGCAAGGAAAGGAAGTCGGGTAGTGCTTAAAGGAATGAGGTTAACCAAAGTGGGGGAGTCCTCATGGGTTGTGTCCTCATGGAGTTGCGGATTGTCGGCATATTGGCAAGTTGTTATAGCTAAGGGAAAAGAGTATAGCGGTAATTGAGCATGGCATTCGATAAATGTGTGCGAAGTTGGTCCTATTGGACCAGGGTTAGGCTTTGGAAGACTAAGAATTCGTGCTTAAGGCATAGGCAAGTTGTAAGGGTAGCGACTCAGTCACGTGCTTCGTTGAAAGGGTGTTCATGTGCTAGGAGAGCCTTGGAGTTGATTGTATTCGGGGCCAGTCAGAGTGGTTGACTCTCAGTAGTGGTCCTAATGAATTCAAAAGTTAGAGGATGCGGTGTTTAAGGGTTTCAGGCAGCAGTATAATTAAGAATCGAGCTTCTGCAGTATAATCTCTAAGAGGAAGGAAGATGGTTGGAGTGTTCTATGTTATTTCAGCACGCTAGATAGTATCGGAGGAGTGAGAGAAATAGACTCCAGGTTGTAGAAAGATTATCAGAAGGTTGTGAGACGGGTTGCGGAATTTAGGCAACATGGTCTCGTGAATCAAGGTTACTCGGGATGAGTGATGTTTGAGCTGCTATGAGTTGAAGGAAGTTACTATTACCTTTGAGGCAACTAAATATGATTAAAAGAAGATAGATTGGTTAGCCATGGTTGAAATGGCACAAATACGGCAGTGATCAGTTCCTTCGGCATTATTGAGTACGTGTACGGTCTGTGCAGATATGTGTGGGGCCAGTCGGCCGTCGTAATAGATTTCAGTTGGAAGCATTCAAGTGCTATGCCCTGTCAGGTGTAGGCGCGAAGGGTTATGGTGGTTCAGACCACTACTTAAGGATTTGCATGTATTGTGATTGTGAGAGCTCACTTGTGTGTTGTTATGGTTCTCATGAATTGAAGCAAGTAAAAGGTTTCTATATGTGATGAAGTGTTCACCCTGTTAGTGGTTCAGGAGTTATGATGGAACTTCCTATGCTATTCCATATTGGCATGTTATGTGAAATAAGCAGTATGTAACTAGAAGTAAGAATCGAGATTGCGGTTCGGTGTTAACAAGGAGGTCATGAGCTCAGGGGAGCAAGAACAAGGGATTTGAATATCTAGAATAAGCTGATGTTGTCTTCAGTGTCACCTGAGATCAGTGTTTGGTGAAAGAGACTTGGTATCCTNTATTTTGGGGTGGTTATCCCGGCTATGATTGTTGTTCTTGTGTGTTATGAGAAAAGAAGTGGGTTGTTATGGACCCAGGTAAGTCTACCAGCCTAGTTCCGTGCGAACAGAATCGGCTTGAAATGAGTGAATGGATTTAAACAAGATTATGGGCTTCAGGCGAGTCAAATTGTTCATTTTGGTGTGGCGCTCCTCAAAGATGGGGTATTCGAATATCAGGTGTTGTTCCGCCTTAGTCAAATCCATGTGATATTGTGATTGTGCCGTGCGAGTTGTGAGACGGCTTGATAATTTCTTATGTGTTGAGATTCCGCGTAATGATGAGGTTACGCGAGCAGGATGGCTCTTGAGATTCAGAATATATATCGCACCGCAGTTGTGCTTGAGTTTGTAGCCTATGACTCTATCAATCTCCCTAAAATGGTGTTATGCACTTAGCGTGCTGGTGACCGATATTCAGTATCTTGTAAAATATGAGCAATTCGGCTCTGTATATATTTCCTTATGTAAATCTTATGATGGGATCGGGTGGCACGCCTCCACGGGTATGTTATTTGGATCGGGTTGCGCGCCGCAACAGTATGATGTGGAGCAAGACTCCTATAATTATTTTCTTGTGTATTACTTCCTATTTTCTGAGAAAAGTTCATATTTATAGCGTGAGTCGAGTAGTCCCATCCTGATGTTATTGTCCTTATGTATCGTGTTCGAATTATGGCCTATTGGCGCGTGGCGGCATCATGTGTGAAGCTTCTGGTCGTGTTTGGGGTGATCGGTTATCTGAGCAGTTCATACTTGGTGAGACAAGATTTGTAAATGTGGAATCGGCGTGATAATATTATGCAAGTAATATACAAGGCAATTGCCATTATTGGTTTGCAATGAGATGATGATCTAAGCTTAGAGAAAAGATTTCAACGTGTTGTTAACTCTGCAGATGGTTATGAATTTTCTACACATCTGCTCTGTGCTAGTGATATCGTCAGCATTACAGCAGGATGTTTGTATATACCTTATAAAGTGCATTGAGAGCATCAGATTCGTAGAATCTTGGCTATTAAGGTTCAGGGAGAGTCATATGGGTCAGAAGATGGACTATGCAGTGTATGGTGTCAATTCAGCTAAGGTACGCAATTGTGTCCTAGTACCTTGTGTGGTAGTTAATGCGATGTTCATATATTAGGAACATGCCTGACAGAGAATTCTCAGTGTTAGAATTGAGTTCGGGATTTGCGGTATGAATAAAAGAGGTTATCCTCAGATTTTTATCAAGCTCATATGGTCAACCGGGTTGTGGCAACACGGGCAGGTGCACGAGGTGTTGGGCAGTAATTCCAGGTGTCTCAAGAGAAGTTCTTGGCACGTTCGAGGACGAACGTTTGTTTAAGTGGGGGAGAATATAACGACCCGACCGGTCGTTATGAGCTCTAGCGCGTCGTTCAGCAGCTGGAAGTCATGAACAACTTCATTTCGGGTATTATGACTTGTGTGTATGGTCAGATTTGAAATTCAGGAAGTTCGGAGTTAAATTGAAAGGAAAATTCTCATTTCAGAAGCCTTAAGTTTAAGAAATTAAGTAAGACTGGAATTTTGAGTAAATGACCTCGGAATGTGGATCTGAAGGTTCCAACAGGTTCGTATGATGATTTCGGAGTTGGGCGTATGTCCGGAACGGGTTTTGGATAACCCGTGAGAGTTTCGGCGTGTATTGTGGAAGTTATTATTTTGGAAGAATTTCATAAATTAGGGTTGCAAGGCATTTTAGTGTTATAGATGTCTGTTTGGGATTCCGAGTCTGGGAATAGCTTTATATGGTGATTCTGGAGTTGGGAACGCGATCGAAAGTGAATTCGGATGTCCGTAGTTCATTTTGAAGTCATTTGGCTAAAGATAGAAATTTGAAGGTTTTTGAGAAAATCCGACCGGAAGTGAAAATTTTGATATCGGGGTCGGAATGCGATTCCGAAAGTTGGAGCAGGTCCGTAATGTCGAATGTGACTTGTGTGCAAAATTTGAGGTCAATCAGATGTGATTTGAGAGGTTTCGGCATCGGATGTGAAAGTTAGAAATTTCAAAGTTCATAAACTTGAATTCTTGCACGATTCGTGGTTTCGGCGTTGTTTGATGTGATTTGAGGCCTTGACTAAGTCCGTGATATGTTTGCAGACTTGTTGGTACGTTCGGACGAGGTCCCGAGGGGCTCGGGTGAGTTTCGGGGTGGTTTCGGACCATTTCTAGGCCATTTATAACTGCTGGTTTTTGGCTACAGCAGTGTTCTACGCGATCGCGGGGAATTGGTCGCGATCTGGGTGAGTAAAATGTGAGAAACGGGCCAGTGAATCGCGATCGCGGAAAGCCTTTCGCGATCGCGTAGCGTAAATGTTCTGCTGCACTAACTCGACTTTGGAGGCTCATATCTCACAACCTATAAGGAATTTTGAGATGTTATAAAAATGAAAGTTGTAGACCTTTGTGTCTAGTTTCTAGCAAAGTATACCATTCATGATTTGGATTTGTGTACAATGATATATGGCCGTTACACTACTGGGTGTCCGGGAAGATGAAGAAGAAAGTTGTGTTGCACATGGGGTGACTTTGCCAGATTATATCTAGAAATATATAAGGAATTGGGAGATTTCCAACACATGGAAGTTGTATACCTTTGAGTCTAGTTTTCAGAAAATCTAACCATTTGTCATTTCGAGTTGTGTGCAAAGAGTTATGACTATTCTACTGGAGGCTGTCCTGGAAAGCTGGGCAATTGTTCTCCGCGATCGCGAAGCTCTTTCCGCGATCGCGAAGAGCAAATTTTGGGCTGGAAAATTATTATCCGCGATCGCCAAGCACTTTCCGCGATTGCGATGATTAAATACCTGGGCAGAATGATATTTTAGCGGGTTTAGCTCATTTTTTCTTCATTTCTTCACTTGGTTGGGGCGATTTTGGAGGATTTCAAAGGGTGATTTTCATCAAGCATCAAGAAGTAAGTGGTTACTTCTCATTTCCAAGTTAATTCAAGGTTTATACTTGAGATTAAACATGAAAAAAAATTGTGAAAAAATTGGGATTTTGGAAGAAACCTCGAATTTGGGTAAATGTGATTTTTGCCACGAATTGAGCATAAATTTTGGAGTAAATTGTGTAATTGAATTAGTAAAGCTCCGGGTAGAGATTTTCTTCAAGAAATTTTGAATTCCGGGCACGTGGGCCCGAGGGAATTTTGGTCATTTCATTGAGCCGGGCTGAGGACCTCTGTAATTTGAATTTGTTATGTTCAATTAAGTATACTTTCATTGAATTATCGTTATTTGGATAGTTTGGGGGCGTTGCACATCTATTGGAGTCGTTATAGAGGCTTGGAAGCCGGGTATGGATCTTCGTAGCAAGGTGAGTCTCCCTTCTAACCTTGTAAGAGGGAATTGTCCCCATAGGTGTTCTATGTGCTGTGTGTAATTGTTTGTGGGGGCTACGTACGCACCAAGTGACGAGAGTCCGTGCGTAGCGGCTATTATTGCTATGTCCGGGTAATTAGGCCCCACATCATGCTCTGTTTTCTACTCGTAATGAATTATATGTTATGAGCCCTGATTATATGTGTAGTTTTTGTTTCTCTGACATTTATGGAATTTAAATAATAGAAAAGAAATTATTTTACGGAAAGTAATANGAATTGTGCCATGTCGTGAGACTTACTCTTTCTTGCAAATGACATATATGCTATGAACTCATGATTTTGCGTGATATTGCTTTTCTCTGAGATTTTATGGAAATTGTTGAATTGAAAGGAATTGGTTATGGAAAGTAAGTTTTATATGTTATTGTGTGTGCATGTGAACGCTTCGCAATTTATATTCCGCGAGCGATGTGTGATTTCCCCCACTCTCATGGGAGCGGAACGTACGCCACGGCGGATTGAAAGGTGCACTTTTGGGGTGGGCCGATCGATCCTCTGCAGTGCACAAAGATGATATAATTGAGAATGCACTTTTGGTACGGGCTGGTCGATCCCTGACAGTGCATGGACGAAGTTGTACTATGTTATGATATGGTTACATTGAAAGACGCACTTATGGTTCGGGTCGTTCGATCCTCGGTAGTGCGCAGACATGACTATGGTAAGCATGCACTTTTGGGACGGGCCGGTCGATCCCCGATAGTGCATAGCTATTTTTCCTTATGACTCCGGCCGATTGTCTTAGTCCTGTGTGCGCTTGATTATTTGGCATTGTTTCATGGTTATTGACTTGTATTGGTTATTTGGGGAAAAGAAAGTGGCCATTGTTATCGTTCCAGTATTTACTTGGATTTCTGTGTTTTATACATAATTGCTACTCACTGTCTTACATGTCTTCCATTTTTATTCATTTTATCATTGTTATATCATACTGTTGGACCTTAGTAAGTGTCAAGTCGACCTCTCATCACTACTTCTTCGAGATTAGACGGGATACTCACTGGGTACATATATGTATATGTACTCATGCTACACTTTCTGTGCATTGTGTTGCACAAGTACCTTTATAGTAGAGTGATCAATTTGGGGACTTATACGGGCTGCATTCATCTAGAGGCGTTCCACAGCTGCCGGAGTCTCCCTTCTGTGTACTTATATTTTATGTTTATTGCCTTTGTCCAATTTGATTTTCGGACAAGCGTTGTATAATTGTATAAATTCTTAGAAGTTGCTCGTGGACTTGTGTCACCGGGTTCTGTGGATGTCTTGGTATTTCTTTTTCTGTATTAAGTTGGTTTCTTGACGTATTCAAATTACGAAATTTATTTATTTAATAATGAAAATGCAAGAAGAGGTTTCGATTCTAAAATGTTAAACATGAAAGTGTTCCAACTGATTAAGGGGTTTTGACAATTCAACCCTAAAACTAACTCAATCCACCATCAAATCTTTAGATCTTCAAGAAATTTCTTCAAGAATTCAAAGGAGGGTTTTGCAATATTCCTTCCAAAAGGTAATCCTACACCCTTAGTATATGGGAGTATTAGTATAAATTATGTATTGGAACTCTTGGTATAGTGATCGGAAGCCATAAATTCCCAATTTAAATACATAATTATTGTAGAGATTGAGAGGTGATTATTTGATGAAATTTGTTGGTTGGGTGTGGGTGGATAATCATACATGTGATGTTGGAAGTTATAAATTATTTAAATATGAAAGTGTGATAAGTTGTTGGAAAATCGTGGTAGTTGGATGAACTAATTCTATGGTTATGAGATTTAAAGATTTATGTCTAACTAGGTGTTTGATAAAATGTCAAAATGACTTACTGTATAGAAACCTTGCTAATATTGGTGAAATTGTGTTGCATTGTTGTAGATTGAAATATGGTTAGTGTGGTGGACCATTGTAGTATTATTAAGGGGCGAATTTCAGATTTTAGCCGTTCGGAGGCCTTTTCACCGGAGAAGTCCATTTTTGAGTACTGGGTTGTCATCTTTAAGGTAGGTATCTTGCCTAACCTTGTGTGGGGGAACTACCCCTTAGGATTGAGTCTTTCTTGTTGATTGTAGTCCGTGTATATGAGGTGACGAGTGCGTACTCAGACTTATTTGCAATTAGATTGGCCATTTAAGATTCGTAGGTTCCTGTGTTACCTGTGTATGAATTGTAATTGTTACATTTGAATCCTTGGTTGTTAATTTCATCCTTTCCTGTTTAATTAGGTTTACTTGCTTTTGGATTCCTTCGTTGGCTATTTGATCTTAATTGACTTAACCGAATGTTCTACCTCTCTTATCATCATGCTGTACTTTCTTCCTAAATTGCCTAATTGACCCTAATTATTGTCATCTAGCCCTACAGTTGACTAGCCGAAGTTGGAACATCTATTCATTGAGGTAAAGCGTGCCCGTGAGTCTTACATTGTGATTTATATGACTTTTCCCTTAAGTGCTACTTAGGTCTAGTTGTTAAACATTTATGTTATTGATATTTCCTTGATGTTGCCTATTGCTGAGCCTTTGTTCAAATCCGAGTTTTATTCCGTCAAGTTAACTATTTAGGCCAGATTGGTTATAGGTATTTTTCCTTGCCATGACGGTACGGTTTCTATTACTAATTGGGTTGTCGATGATATTGTTTGTATTGTTGACTCCCTTGCCAGGATGTTGTGATTTATGGTTCTTATTGTTGATTTTCCTTGCCAAATTGTTGTTCTTGATATTGTTGAGGAAGAGTGTTTAGCACGAGGGGATATTCCGTGCCATGTTTATGTTATTTTAGGACGAGGGGACATTCTGTGCCATGTTTATGTTATTTTAGCACGAGGGGACATTCCGTGCCATGTTTATGTTATTTTAGCGCGAGGGAACTTTTCGTCCCATGTTTATGTTATTTTAGCACGAGGGGACATTCCGTGCCATGTTTATGTTATTTTAGCACGAGGGGACATTCCATGCCATGTTTATGTTATTTTAGCACGAGGGGACATTCCGTGACTTGTTTATGTTATTTTAGCACGAGGGGACATTATGTGCCATGTTTATGCTATTTTAGCACGAGGGGACATTCCGTGCCATGTTTATGTTATTTTAGCACGAGGGGACATTCCGTGCCGTTTTTATTTGTTTTGAGGATGAGAGTAAAAGCACGAAGGGTGATGCCGTGCACTTGTCTTTGTATCATTATATTTGTGGATTCCTGTTTGATATTTTCCCGCACTTGTTTATGTCTTGTTAATGTTTCCGTTATCTTTTTCTTGATAGTTTCTATTGATATTTGCTCATTCATGATTGTTTCCTATTTGATATTTTCTGCACTTGTTTAAGTGTTAATATTCCGTTGTTTCAATTTTGGGTATTCATATTGATCCCTTACTGCATTATTTACAACACTTGATATTCCTCCTGTACTGCATGGCAATTCCTGAGTTTCGGACTGAGTTTCGGTAGATTTATCTTAAGGAGCCTATGAACAACAGATCCTATTGATAAGTATTCTTGAAAAAGTGATGGTTTTGAGGGAGATTATGTATGAAGGACTTTTACATCGATGTATATTTGAAAAGCATTCGTCTTGCACAAAATGATATTTGGAAGCCACTTATTGGGAAGGCATATTTGGAAATTTTGTAATTTTAAAAGAAACTATGTTTTTGGTATTTCTCTCTATTAAATATACTTATATATACATTTGGAGAAAGTATGTTTTCAAAGGAGATCTTTTTATACTAAAATGATTATCTTTGCAAAGCTTTTCATACGGACTGCTATTTAAAGGTTTCCACCAGTTTATGGATTTTAATGGCTAAGGCCCGATGTGAACAAACAGACGTAGAGTTGAGTTATTGGTGTTCTCTGTTGCATTGTGTTTTCTTCCGGTGTGGCTTGTTTTGTTTTCCATCTTTCTGTGTATTCTTTTGTTGTTTCGTTGGTTAATTTTTGTAATTTCCTTCCGCATTATATTGTAATTGTTGTGAATTATTCCGTGAAGTCTTGGATAGATGTAGTGTTAGGTTATTTCTATATTCATGTCAGTTATTTTGTAGACCAGTGGTGTCTTGACTATTCCTCGTCACTACTCCACCGAGGTTAGTCTTGATACTTACTGGGCATCGCTGTGGTGTTCTCATACTACACTTCTGCACATTTTTGTTCGCAGATCCATGTATATATTGTAGTAGCTGCGTGGATGATTGCCGGGGAGACTCAAGGTAACCTACTGCTGCGTTCGCAGGCTTTAGAGTCACCTTCTTATAAGTAGTATTAATGCACTGTTGTATTTACTTCCAAATAACTGTATTTTAGAAGTCGTACGAGATTCGTAGAGCTTATGACTTGTATTACCGGTTTTGGGAGAATTTGTAAATTCTGTCAAGATTCTATATCGGGACTGTTAGTTTTCCTTTTATTATTGTTGTTATTCGGTAACTGTTAGGCTTATCTTGTCCCTAAGACTAGGTGCCATCATGATACCTAACGGAGGGAAATTTGGGTCGTGACAAGTTGGTATCAGAGCTCTAGGTATAAGCGGGTTTAGTAGAGTCTTGCGGATCGGTACGGAGACGTCTGTACTTATCTTTGAGAGGCTACAGAACTATTAGGACCATTTCACTTCCTTCATTCCTATCGTGCGAGTTCATTGATCTTGAAGTATTAAATTATCGTTCCATTCTCTCACCGATGGTGAGGACACGAGCTGCGGTTCCTGATGGTGTTACCCCGAAGTAAACGTCACAATGGTTAGAGATAGAGGCCGTCGAGGAGCATGTGCCGCAGTTAAGATGCCTACCAGAGTAGCCGCAGAGGAGCTGCCAGTAGTCCTAGTTGGAGAGCAGGTGCCGGAGACGCCTGTGGTTACGCCCATACTTCGGGAGACCTGGGCGTAGTTTTGAGTATAATTGGTACATTGACTAAGGCAGGGTTGATTCTAGTGCACCAGTTGCTTCACAGATCAGGGGAGGAGTTCAGACTCCCACCGTCTACACTCCAGAGCAACGAGATCATATTGGTCAGGTACCAATTGTCATGACAGCACGACATCTGGTTTCAGTTCAGCCATGGTTAGGGTAGCAGCATCGGAGGAAGAATACCTTGGATTTGAGAGGTACTAGAAGTACCACCCTTCTATCTATCAGTGGATTGGAGGCAGATAATGCCCAGGGTTTCCTGGAAGAGTGTCACTATATTCCTCGTACTTCGGGTATTATGGAGACGAGCGGGATTGCTTTTGTCATGTCTCAGGTTCAGAGTAGTAGGTTCGTCAGTGGTGGCGACATATGAGTTGGGGTAACCTGGCCGAGTTAACTTCACTAGCATGGATTCATTTTTCGAAGATGTTTTGAGGGAGGTTGCACCTTAGTTCCTTCGGGATGTACGGCGCGCAAAGTTTGAGCAGTTGCATCAGGGCGATATGTCACTATTGGAGTATGCCGTTAGATTCAGTGAGTTGGCTAGATATACACCTCGCTTGGTTGTTTCAGTTACGAGATGAGTCCGTAGAGTCATTGAGAGATTCAGGCATGATATTCGGTTCAGCGGGACTCGAGAGTTAGAGTAGGATGCCTCGTTTCAGCAGGTAGTAGGGATCGCTTGCTGGTTAGAGAGCATGTGGGACCGGGAGCGAGAGGACAGACGAGATCAGGGAGAGAGTTTAGGGAGGCAATGAGGCCTCGTAGATCGAAGGAATCTACTGGTCCGCATTTTGGAGGCAAGGTATGACATGGTAGAGAATTTTGGGTCAACCAATTCAGTTTCCATTACCAGCTTCGCATGGGGGTTTTCAGGTACTCATGGGTCTCAGAGGACTCGTACTATATGTTTTCTTCAGCCACGTCGGTAGAGAGGTTGTTTTGAGTGTGGAGATGTTAGCCACATGGTGAGAGATTGTTCAAGGATTCAGGTAAGTTTGTTATAGCAGGGTATTCAGGTGAGTAGATGGCGCCCAAGGGGGAGACCCGGCCCATTGATGTGTTTCATATAGTAGGCTGGAGGCCGTTGTGCCAGGTATTATCACACATGTATGTTTTGATGTGTTACAAAGGGAACCAATTGTATTTCATTATAGTTCTGTTGGTCGGGACGAGTCCCCCATATATGTTGTTTCATTTATGAGTGAGTTCCATGTTTTGCACTCCACTTTGTGCTTTCTCCTGTTTGGAGATTCTATGAGTAGTAACACGTGTCTATCGCTGTTTTATTCATTCTTGATAGCAGTGAAAATGGAAGTGAGTCCTTGTTGTCCTTTGCGGTAAGCTTTATGTGATTTTCCTAAGTATTTTGTTTACGAGTTGTGATTTGGTACTCCATCGAGATGTGAGTTCAGCTAGCGTTATGATTTTATCAGCTGAGATGAATTAGTGGAGGAGTTTCAATTGGTATGATATATTTTCGGTATGTGATTCAGAGTTGAGGGCGAGGTCCTCGTGATATTTGTAATTCGATATGTTTGGGTCGGGCTGAGTATCGGCGGTGGAAATTTTATAAGGATGGAATCTTTGTGATTTGTTCATATGCTTTGCTTCTTCCTTGTTATATTGCTTTTGGTAAGTCAGTATTGACAGAGAGTTGTGCCTACGAGCTTGTTTGATAGTTCCCTTATGTGTTTCTCTTTTCATATTCAGTCATTTTCACGTTGTAACTATTGAGTTTTAGCCTACGAGGTGAGTGCCTAGGTGGCATTAAATGTGAATTGTTAATCCAGGAAAATAATTATGAGGTCTTCATGCCTTGCGTCTCGTTGTTAATAAAGTGGAGGTTTAAAATGAGATTTTGTTAACATGAGGTTAATTGATAATGTTGTAATCGATTATGAACAACTATCAAGACCAGAGATGTGAATATGCCAGACATATTATGTGTTTCATGTCCGGATATCATTATGATAAATGCACTGCTTGTAATCCTAAGATTAGTTTTATTGATATATAAATTGTGATGCTTCTTTGGGTTGTGGATGTGTTGTTAGGAGTTGTTTTGGTGTTACTCTGACAGGTGGATAGGCCCAATTGCAGGGGAGACTCTGCCAAAATTTCTGAAAAATTTACGATTTAGTAAAATTGAGAGATTGAGATATGCGAAAGAAGAGATAAGTTAAGTTATGTGTTTGGGGGCGGACTCTACTTCTCATTCGAGGACGAATGATACTAAGTGGGGGAGATTGTAACACCCCGAGAATTTTTTTAAAGTACTTAAGCACTATTAAGAAAGTCGATGTATGATAATTATATCATTTTGTGTGCCGACGAGGACTGTTAATATGATCGATATCAATTGGATATGATAATGAGTGTACGAGAAATATTATAATTGATGTGGGGTCTAAGGAGTGTCCTAAGTCTAAGTCAAGTTGGAAAGTTTCATGATAGACTAAAGTTTCAAATGAGTACGCACAAGACCAAACTTTGGACAATCATATCTACATATATATAATGATTTATGTGATGCAAAACCTAAAAAATGAAAGGTCATCGGGTCTAGTTTATAACACTTCAAACCGTTCTCCTACAAGAAGTTATGGCCAGATTACCAAAAGCTGGCAAAACTTTACACTACCGCGCCGCCCCATGCGGCGCGACTGTGAAAATTCTTGTTTTTTCTTGGAACCCGACCCTATTTTGATATAAGACTTCGGGGGTTACTTCCCCACTTCATTTTGGGCGGATTATTGAGCTCTTCTCCACTCTCTCAAGACCTCCAAATTCTCCCATCTTCAAGGTGAGTAATCCCTACTAATTTGGTGTTCCATTCCATCAATTCAACCCTAAAACAAACTGAATCCACCATCAAATCTTTAGATCGTCAAGAAATTTCTTGAAGAATTCAAAGGAGGGTTTTGCAATATTCCTTCCAAAAGGTAATCCTACACCCTTAGACTTAAATATATCGATTTATTATGGGAGTATTAGTATGAATTAAGTATTCAAACTCTTGGTATAGTGATCGGAAGTCATAAATTCCCAATTTAAATACATAATTATTGTAGAGATTGAGAGGTGATTATTTGATGAAATTTGTTGGTTGGGTGTGGGTGGATGATCATACATGTGATGTTGGAAGTTATACATTATTTAAAAATAAAGGTGGGATAAGTTGTTGGAAAATGGTGGTAGTTGGATGAACTAATTCTATGGTTATGAGATTTAAAAATTTATGTCTACTAGGTATTTGATAAAATGTCTAAATGACATATTGTATAGAAACCTTGCTAATATTGGTGCAATTGTGTTGCATTGTTGTGACTGAAGTTTGGTTAGTGTGGTGGACCATTGTAGTATTATTAAGGGGCGAATTTCAGATTTTAGCCGTCCGGAGGCCTTTTCACCCGAGAAGTCCATTTTTGAGTACCGGGTTGTCATCTTTAAGGTAAGTATCTTGCCTAACCTTGTGTGGGGAAACTACCCCTTAGTATTGAGTCTTCCTTGTTGATTGTAGTCCGTGTATGCAAGTTGACGAGTGCGTACTCAAACTTATTTGCAATTAGATTGACCTTTTAGGATTCGTAGGTTCCTGTGTTACCTGTGTACGAATTGTAGTTGTTACATTTGAATCCTTGGTTGTTAATTTCATCCTTTCCTGTTTAATTAGGTTTTACTTGCTTTTGGATTCCTTCGTTGGCTATTTGATCTTAATTGACTTAACTGAATGTTCTACCTCTTTTATCATCAAGCTATATTTTCTTCCTAAATTGCCTAATTGACCCTAATTACTGTCATCTAGCCCTACAATTGACTAGCCGTAGTTGGAACATCTACTCGATGAGGTCAAGCATGCCCGTGAGTCTTACATTGTGATTTATATGACTTTTCCCTTAAGTGCTACTTAAGTATAGTTGTTAAACATTTATGTTATTGTTATTTCCTTGATGTTGCCTATTGTTGGGCCTTTGCTCAAATCTTAGTTTTATTCTGTGAGGTTAACTGTTTAGGCGAGATTGGTTATAGCTATTTTCCCTTGCCGGGATGGTATGGTTTTTATTACTATTTGTGTTGTCGATTATATTGTTTGCATTGTTGAATCCATTGCCGTGATGTTGTGATTTATGGTTCTTATTGTTGATTTTCCTTGCCAAACTTTTGTTCTTGATATTTGTTTGAGTGAGGAAGAGTGTTTAGCACGAGGGGTCATTCTGTGCCATGTTTATGTTATTTTAGCATGAGGGGACGTTCGGCGCAATGTTTATGTTATTTTAGCACAAGGGGACATTCCGTGCGATGTTTATGTTATTTTAGCACGAGGGGACATTCTGTGCCTTGTTTATGTTATTTTAGCACGAGGGGACATTCCGTGCCATGTTTATGTTATTTTAGCATGAGGGGACATTCCGTGCCATTTTTATTTGTTCTGAGGATGAGAGTAAAAGCACGAAGGGTGATGCCGTGCACTTGTCTTTGTATCATTATATCTGTGGATTCCTGTTTGATATTTTCCCGCACTTGTTTATGTCCTGTTAATGTTTCCGTTGTCTTTTTCTTGATAGTTTCTATTGATATTTGCTCCTTCATGATTGTTTCCTATTTGATATTTTCTGCACTTTTTAAGTGTTAATATTCTGTTGTTTCAATTTTGGGTATTCATATTGATTCCTTAGTGCATTATTGACAAGACTTGAGATTCCTTTTGTACTGCATGGCAATTCCTGAATTTCGGACTGAGTTCCGGTTGATTTATCTTGAGGAGACTATGAACAACAGATCCTATTGATAAGTATTCTTGAAAAAGTAATGGTTTTGAGGGAGATTATGTCTGAAGGACTTTTACATCGATGTCTATTTGAAAAGCATTCGCCTTACATAAAATGATATTTTGAAGCCACTTATTGGAAAGGCATATTTGGAAATTTCGTAATATTGAAAGAAACTATGTTTTTGGTATTTCTCTCTATTAAATATACTTATATATACATTTGGAGAAAGTATGTTTTCAAAAGAGATCTTTTTATACTAAAATGATTATCTTTGCAAAGCTTTTCATACGGACTGCTATTTAAAGGTTTCCACCAGTTTATGTATTTTAATGGCTAAGGCCCGATGTGAACAAACAGACGTAGAGTTGAGTTATTGGTGTTCTCTGTTGCGTTGTGTTTTCTTCCGGTGTGGTTTGTTTTGCTGTCCATCTTTATGTGTATTCTTTTGTTGTTTCGTTGGTTAATTTTTGTAATTTCCTTCCGCATTATATTGTCATTGTAGTGAATTATTCCATGATGTCTTGGATAGATGTAGTGTTCGGTTATTTCTATATTCATGTCAGTTATTTTGTAGACCAGTGGTATCTTGACTAGTCCTCGTCACTACTCCACCGAGATTAGTCTTGATACTTATTGGGCACCACTGTGGTGTGCTCATACTACACTTCTACACATTTTTGTGTGCAGATCCAGGTATACCTTGTAGTAGCTGCGTGGATGATTGCCGGGGAGACTCAAGGTAACCTGTTGCTGCGTTCGCCGGCTTCTGATCCACCTTCTTATAAGTAGTATAAATGCACTGTTGTATTTACTTCCAAACAGCTGTATTTTAGAAGTTGAGGAGATTCGTAGAGCTTATGACTTGTATTACCGATTTTGGGAGAATTTGTAAATTCTGTCAAGATTCTACACCGTGACTGTTAGTTTTCCTTTTATTATTGTTGTTATTCAGTAACTGTTAAGCTTACCTAGTCCCTAAGACCAGGTGCCATTACTATACCCAACAGAGGGAAATTTGGGTTGTGACACTACCTCAACTTTAAATGGTACACTAATTTGCACCACAACTTGTAGGGGTACTACAGAAGGGACCACCATAGTATCTCTGTCTCGGATGAAACCAATGGACCTTTATTGATCCCATTCCTCATATGTTCCTATCATTTTTACTCTATCACCACTATGGTTGAAAGTGGATTTTTGTGAAAATTTTGTGCATGCTCCTTCAATGTATTACTTTGGTATTAATCAACATTTGAATTCGATTCTTCTACATACGAGACTCTTCAATGGTATGCCCCTTTATTTCCGAATGGTAGGAACAAATCTTGTTAGGGTTGATCTATTAGTGTCACGACCCAAAAATCCCACCTTCAGGCCATGACTGCGTCTAACGTGGAACCCGCTAGACAAGCCAACATTTGAACTAAGTAAAACTTATTAACAACAAATACGAACAAGATAACCAAGGCTTCGATGGCCCACCATATAAAATTTAACAAAATAACCCAAAATACAACCTAGCACGTTTTGAAATAAAACCCATAAACAAATCCCAGAACTGGTGTCACATACTCACGGACTATCTAAGAGATTATTACAAACAAAAGGTCTGAAATAAGTACATAAGACTGTCTTTGAAATACAAAGTAAGACAGAGCTGAAAGTGGAAAGTAGAAGGTGACGTCAAGGCCCACGAACGTCTGCGGGTCTACCTCGAGTCTCCTGTGTGACTGAATGAGATGCTCCGATCGTCAGTGATCTCCGGGTCCGGCTGCGTAGTCTGCACAACATAAAGAAGTGCAGGTGTAGCATCAGTACAACCGACCCCATGTACTGAGTATGTGTCGAGCCTAACTTCGGCGAAGTAGTGACGAGGATAAGACCAACACTACATATGTACCTGTGCAATTTTATATAATAGCAGGAAAAATGGCAACAAAAATAAGCAAGTAAGACAGATACGGGGAGAACATGCTGGGGAGATAGGGTAACAGTAAGCTAACATAGCAGTACAAGGTAATAAATGAAACATAAAGACAAGGTTGAAATATAGCTTCTCAAACATATAATGAACAGGAAAGGCACGACATGTCCCCTCGTGCATAACCTCACAGTCACTCGGCAC
>ML253482.1:6865-21699 GCA_005239495.1 Nicotiana undulata
GGGGGGGGGCTTTCAGAGGTACTTATTCAAACCATAACGGCCAAAAGTCGTATGGCAGGTAACATTTTTCTGCCACTTATTTTTGGCATCTCTTTGGATATCTTTTGAGAATGTGCGTGATAGTTTTAATTTCTGCTACTTCAACTTTTTAGAGGGTGGAAATATGGAAGCAAGTCAACTAGTAAAGCAGCTGATTGGGCCAGTGAAAAACTTAATCAGCCATTAGATGCTGTTATAATAGGAGAATGCCATGAGGATCGAAAATCAAAAACCTCCGATCCAAGTGCAATATTCAACCTATACGAGCCAGCCAGTAACCTTTCCAGAAAATTACTGCGAAAGCTTAGTCCCCGATTGTAAGCTCTCTTTGATTGGGAATTTCTTCCAAAGGAAGCCACGAATGAAAGAAAACCGAGCTGATTTCATTGCTAAAAACCCTCCGAAAGGCCAAGTGAAGATTACACATTACACTTCTCCACAAGTATCTCTTGATTTCACCAATGAAGCAGATTATGACACTGTTTTGTCCAAAAAAACACTCACTGGTACTAGTATTGTTGTAGTTTGTGCATGCATCAAGCACAGTGAATATTTGGATATTAGAATTGAGTCTGTTTTATCAGCTATTTATCGTTTGGGTAAAGAGAGCAATATTTAGCCTTGCTTGGAATTCTTTTTGTGTGAAGCAGTTATGGGAAATGCTAGACTAAGGAGCTCTTCGTGTCTGAGCTCTAATATTTACTTTTGGTGTTATATATTTAGTTTGAAAACTCTGCTTAGCTTTAATTATTGGCATCATAGTGTAATTTCTGCGCGGTGTTCGACAATTGGGTATGCTGCTGTCCTACTTCCTAGCTATAAATTTCTTCCAATCTTGTTGGTAAGGAGATAACAGATGTCCCGAAAGGAATTTTTGATGTCATCAGGGGTCTCCGATTGTCTCCTGTGGATATTCTCAAGTAAGCAAAGCATGTTATGCAAGTTAGTATATTAATGTCATCTTTTTCCTTGCCTTTCAATGCAGGATGGATTGTTATCTTTGTTATTTTACACTTGTCAATAATCTTCCTTTTCTGGAATCCGTTGGTGTAAAAGGAGAAAAATCTGAGAGAGATTCTAGGAACAGCATATCAGTAAATGTCTGTGGAGTCGAGTGTTTTGTGGGAAGCCAATATGTCTCCAACCAAGACTTTTTGGAGGTAATATACTTTATAGTTACCCGTTTATACAGAGTTTTTTTATGGAGCTGTCGATGATAGTTTCTGTTTTCTGGGCAATCAAATGATGGTTCCTAATTCAACTAGACATAGGGAAAGCTAAGGTTAAACTTGCACAAATGTCCCAAATAAGTCTCAACTTACCAATCTCTAGTCATAAACTTACCGAAACTAGCCAAGCACATATAAAAATTGAAAAACCAAATAAATAAGGTTCTTTCTCTCAAAGAATCACATGTAAAAATCTCCTTCTATATTTTAAGTGCGATTAGCAATATTAGATGCATGACGGAAAGGCAATTTCATGGATAAGGTAGCAAATAAGGCGATAAAATATTAAAAAATATACAATATTCCAAAAATCTTAGCAAAAAGAAACTTTTTCAATGGGTATAGTTGAAATTCATTGAAAACATATAGATAAGTCAATATACAAAATTTGAGGAAGATTGGACTGGTTTTGTATCAAAATTCGTAATTAAATCAAGTTCAAAAAATTCTTCTGCGACACATGTATCAAACATGTATCATGCATGTTTCTCACACACAGATATACATGGATATACACGTTACACGTGATACACAATTGATACAAATATGATACATATGTGATACACAATTGATACACAGTGTGATACACACATCATTTTTTTTCATGTTCAGTTTTTATTTCGAATTTTCAATTCAAACCACCTCAAAACTTCACCAAATCATCCAAAAACTGATATTCAAGTTTCATAAGATGTACCCAATCTATTCTAATAACACTCACTCAAGAAAACAAAACTTTGACCTTTTTTTGCTACAAATAGCTAATTGGCTAATATTAGTAGTATTTGGCTAATATTAGTAATATTTTATGAATTTGCCAATTTTTGTAATGAGCTACATAGCTGGTCATCATGCGTAGTTAACCATTTTTGTTCTATCTTTTTATTTGGAAAGCTATACCCTGCATCAAACAGCCTCTTGCAGAAATGCAAGGTAAGACTGCGTACAATAGACCCTTGTGGTCCGGTCCTTTCCCGGACCTGCACATAGCGGGAGCTTAGTGCACCGGGATGCCCATACCCTACATCAAATGATGAAAGTGAGGCTATTATCATGTTAAGTACTTGGCTTTTCTTCTTCTCTTTAGGGAATTAATCACTTTTAAATGTAAAGATTAAATAACATTGTGCAGGAAACAACATATTCAGTTGCTTACTTGGCTGCATGATTATGCTAATTTGATGTTGCATCTAATTGTCCTGGTGTTGTTTTTACTTGACTCTTTTATGTGCGCTAATAAATTGCAGCCACTTTGAATTCACCGACTCTAAATATGAAATCCGTTTCTGATTCTTTACAGGATGAACTAACTACTTGGTGGCGCAAAACGTTGGAGAGTGGCGGGAAGATTCCTGCAGAAGAAGATTTAAGACTAAAGCTCGAGGAGCGGATGAAACTAGGGTTCTAAGAACTCGTCACAGCAACACATTAGTACCGAGTTTGGTTCGTCCAAAAGTGTCAAACCAGACCAAGATATGAGCTATTCCGCCATCTGGTAAATAAGATTTTGGGTGCTATTTCACAAAATTCTTTATTCTTTTTATTTGATATTCTAGACAGGGTGAGATTGAGAATTATTTTTTAGTGTTCATCTTTTGTATATAGATGAATTTGTTTGTGATGATAAGGCAATGAAATGTTAAATAAAATGAGACATTGTTTGTAATAGGAAAAGAAACTAGGTTGCTGTTGGTAAAGAACAATTTTCCATTATGAGCATCTTCTCCTTGTGTTTGGTCCAGTAGTTAAATATATATATCCATGATAATTGCCTTTGAGCATTTGTTGGAATCATTCTTGGTCTTTTGGATTCAGATACTTGCGTGGAATATGCAAAGTAGTTTGTCTACAAGTTCAAATTTCTGACTTTATTTATATTTTTGCAGTGGGTGGACATTACTATGTTAATCATCTTTATATTGTTGTAATGTTGTACTATCCAAGTAATGAAACTCAAGAATACAATACAAGTGTGTATTAGAATGCTAAGGAATTTATACCATAAAATATCAATGTGACATAAACCATCAACCAGTGAGCTTGGAATATTCTCATCAAAATGTTCCATTCAACAATTACATTGACTAATGCAAATATAAATAAATAAATAAATTAATTTTCCGCAGTTGGCATGTCATAACGGCAAAGAGGGCAGTAATGGCTCTTTTCTAACCACTTAGTAATGCAATCTCCATGAAACATATGCGAGCAAGGCAAGCAAAGGATGTTTTTCCTCTCTTTAGCGAGTTGTTCCAAACAAATCACACAGTCATCATTCAAACACTCATCTTCATCAATCTCCATTCTTTCCGGCAACTGCATTATGGATGACTTACTAGTAGGTATCATCATCCCATTGAAGCGCTGCCACCCCGGCCATTCTTGTTTCCTCCCATCCCAAATAAATTCGACTTTCGAATTTAAACCAACAAACATCTCCAAGTTTTGGCAAGTAATTATACCCTTGTTCAACTCATCATCAACAAATTTACGTATCTTACAAATCATTTTATCGATAAGAATGTGACTATAATTGTCCCCCCAGTTCTTGAGATTTCCATCAATGACATTGTACAACACGTCATATGACGAGTATTGAGAAGAGCATAGTTTGAGATGAAATACATTGGTCTCAGTTTCATGACATTCAGCCATATAGAGGAGTTGTGGAGGGTGATCATGTGGTGTTATATACCAAATGTCAATTTGAGTACCAAGGTGAAATTGAAGATCTAAAGTGGGTAAATCAGAAATATTATTACTATTTCTCAATTCCTGTGGTGATACTGGTCGAACTACGCAGCTTGCTTTCACCCTGCAATGATGACGGTGTTCTTGGAAAATAGCAGCATCCATGTTCAAAGAGTCGAGATGTGTGTCCAACCTCTATGTAGTCGTCTTATATAGAGCAGATGAGAAGCAAATCCAGGACAACTCAAATTAGGAAAAACCTGAATTTGATACGAAAAGGGTGGGTCGGTTAATATCTTCGGTCCCAATTAATAATAACTCAAAATATTGCAAGGAAAAAGGAAAAAGTAAATCGAATACCTTTTCCACTTAATAATTCTATGAAGTCATTTCAGGATACCACTTTAATTCTTTGTTTGATTAGCAAACTAGGTATAAGTTATCTCAGGATTAAAAATTAACACCGGGATAACTTAGGGGTTGTTTGATTTGAATACGGCTTATGCCGGGATAAGTTATACTGGGATAAGTTATGCTGAAATTGTTTTTTATCCATTGTTTGGTATGTTGTTCCGTCCTCCTGAGCCGAGGGTCTATTGGAAACAGCTTCTCTGCCCTTTCGGGGTGGGGGTAAGGCCTGTGTACAAATTACCCTCCCCAGACCCCTTGTGTGGGACTTTACTGCGTAGTTGTTGTTGTTTGGTATGTTGTATTAAATATGACAATTGCATAATTTATAAGAAAGATGTATAAGTTATACCGGTGCTAATTAACACATCCTCTATAAGGTATAAGTTATCTCGTCGTTAATTTTAACCTTGGGATAACTTATATCTGGTTTGCTAACTAAACGAAGGATTAAAGTGGTATTAAATTTTTATACCAGCACTATACCTTCTTATACCCCATACCAAACGACTTGGGGTAATTAGCACCGATATACCTTATATATTCTTCTTACAAATTATGCAATTGTCATATTTAATACAACATACCAAACAACGGATAAAAGATAATCGGTATAACTTACCCGGCATAAGCCGTATTCAAACCAAACGACCTCTAAGGAAATTCACAATAAAAAAGAAAACGCCATTGATTTACCCTAAAAAGCACCGAACAAACCCTAAAACAATTTAATTTCGTAAATCAAGCAAAGTTCTGGAGAAAAAAAGAATGAAGGAACTTACTGATTTGCAAAGGGAAATCAAGTCACAAACCCATCAGAAGATTACGCTTTGTTTCTTACTTTGAGTGACGGATCATAATAGTTTCTACTACTCCGATATTTGGATATTTATGTCTAAAAAGGAACTGTTTTGAGAGAATTTTAAAGGGATTTTTTATTTCCTATGCCATATATGAAACCTTATTACCAAATGTGTAAATTACTCGCCTAGTCCACATTTTTCCTATAATTTATAAACCATTCGTTAATTAGTATTTAATAGGGCAGATTCTTTCCATAATAGCGCGCTAAAAATCAGGAAGAGAATTTTGTGATTAATTTAGCGAGATTAAATTCAAATTTGAAACGGAAAAGACTTATCTCATCTGCGAAATTTACTTTTAAACTACAATTCAAATAATAAAAAAGAAAATTACGAACAACTTCAACAAACTGAAATCAAATTGTAGAATTCAAATCTTCGAGATTTTTCGTCACTCCAGAAATCAAATTGGTGACCATATATTCAACAAAATCAACTCAAACCGTAAATATTCTGTTCTTCATCTTTTTTTCTCTCAATCCAGAAATCCAAAAAAACAAAAAAAATTTAGAACAATACATCAGCAACAACACGCAATCATATCCAAAATTCCAATCATGCTACAATTGAATGAGAATTGGGATAACTATGGCAGATTTAGAGATTTTCAAGTTGATGGCATTGTGGTAGATGAGAATGCAAGCTACAGTATGTTGATTTCTACAATTGCAGAGCAATTATTGATTGATACTTCGGCGAAAATTGTAGAAATCAAATACATTGTGAACGACAATTGTCCTCCAATGGAGATTAGGAATGATATGGGGGTTCGTGTGTATATGGAGACCAAAAAGGAGAATAAAAACTTAGGTTCATATCCGTTATGTATAAGTGTACGAGATTTCAATATGGAATTGTCTATCACCAACGATAACACAAGTGCAGGTTTGTTAAGTTTAAAATTGCATAGAATTATGGTTTTACTGTATTATCTACAAAATTACTACATTTGTCTACAATTAAACTACAAACTAGTTTAAGGAAGTTTAAAGCAATATTGTTTTCAATATTATCTACAAACTTACTACATTTATACTACAAAATAAACTACAATCTATGTTTAGAAATTGTTGACTTAAAATTTTTGTCTTCAAAATAAACTACAATCTATGTTTAGAACAAAAGCTATTCAAATAAATTACAAATCAGTTTAATTATGTATGAAGCAGTATTGTTTTCACAGGTATCTACAAATTGCTACCGTTATACTACAATTTAACTACAATGTATGTGGGAAAAAATGACGACTACAGATTTTTTACTATATCTACAAATTATATCTAGTTCACTTATAAGATTAAATAGTATGTAAATGAATTCATTTCCTCTGCATTGACACGATCAATACTACTAAATGATTCTACAAAATTATAATGACACTATTTATCTTTATTTTCATACAGGTTCGTCTGGATCACTAAAGTTACTTGATATGCCATCCTCTCCCGCTATAGAGGAATATCAAAGTGAAATAATAACAGAAGGTACGCAAAGTGCTATTGAAGAAGGACAAGTTTATCAAGACAAGCAAAATGTAGCTGCTGCAATGAAGCACTATTCTGTGATGCACAAGTTCCAGTTCAGAGTTAAAAGATCTAGCCATAGAAGGTATTGAGATATTTGTGGTGAAAAAATCATTAAAAGCAGTGTTGTACTCGAGATATGTGTTTTTTACACATTGTAGATGAATTGTAGTGAAATTGTAGTTAAATTGTAGATTGTGTTACTTTATGTTAAAACAGTCCTTTCTTGCATATACATTTATAATCTGTATTAAATATTTTTTTTTGTAGCTACTGGCTTGTATGCGTTGGTGAAAACTATAAATGGCACTTCAAGGCAACGTCAATTAATGATTCCGCAATGTTCAAGATAAGGAGTTTCAACCGATAACACACATGCTCTTTAATGGACGATACATTCATACAACGCAAACGTACTGCAGCTGTAGTTGGTAGCATGGTCATTCCAAAGTATTATGATCCTAAGACTGCTTACACACCAAAGGACATACAAACTGACATGTTATCCGAACACGGAGTGAACCTAAGCTACATGCAAGCATGGAGAGAAAAGGAAAAGACTTTACACTTTTTGAGAGGGCATCATGCCGACTCCTACAACAGATTACCAAAATATTTTTATATTCTTGAGGAGACTTATCCTGGTTCAATTGTTAAATTGAAGAAGACAGTAGATGAATGCTTCTTATATGCATTTGTTGCTCTTTGTACATCAATAAGTGGTTGGCAACATTGTAGGCCAGTAGTAGTGCTTGATGGGACATTCTTAAAGTCAGCCTACAGGGGGATTATGCTGACAGCAAGCACCATGGATGCAGCAGTTAAAAAGTGTAAAAATTTTGTAGTTATTTTGTAGGTAGTCTCTAAAATGTAGATACATTGTAGAAATTTTATAGTTATTTGGTAGGTAGTATATAAAATGTAGATAAATTGTCGATATTTTGTAGATTTATTGTAGTTGTTATGTATTTATATTTTTATATACATTTTCAAAGCTGCCAGTTAAATTTTTATGAAATAATAATGTAGGTACAATATTGCCCTTGGCATATGCTGTGGTTGATTCTGAAAACGACGCATCTTGGAAGTGGTTCTTTGAGCAATTCAAGCAGGCATATGGTGAAAGACATTCAATGTGTGTTGTTTCAGATAGGAATGAGAGTATCCTGAAGGCAACATCAATTGTCTATCCGGGCATGCCACACTACTCTTGCATGTGGCATATTTGGACAAATATAAGGTCAAAGTTCAAGAAGGGTCATCTACAAATTGAATTGTACTTTGCTACAACACGGTCATACACTCTGGATGAATTTAATGAAAGGATGTCGAAGATTGAAGAGATAGACCCGCGTGTTAAATCTTACCTATATGATATTGGCTATCATAGATGGTCAAGAGTACATGCAACGGTGAATAGAACTTGGACAATGACATCAAATATTGCAGAGTCGTTGAACGCTGTAACAAAAGATGCAAGAGAGCTGCCAATATTTGACCTTTTAGAGTATATGCGGACACTTCTAGAACGTTGGACCAACAAGAAGTTATTGAAGGCGAAGGGTACTTTCACATTCCTTGGGTCCAAATTCAACAAAGAATTGGAGAACAACAGAACATTATCTCAGAAGTTTAGGGTAAGATCTGTTTATTTGGTGCAGAAAAANACAAAGAATTGGAGAACAACAGAACATTATCTCAGAAGTTTAGGGTAAGATCTGTCTATTTGGTGCAAAAAAAAGAAATAATTTAATATGCAGTGTTTCCAGATTGTAGATAAATTGTAGACAAATTGTAGATAGTTTGTAGATTGAAAATAAGTTGTAGAATATTTGTAGATGATTTGTAGATAGGTTGTAGATAATCTATTTTTATGATTGAAATAATAGTTTTTATGTTTGTTCTGCAATTGTAGGTGAGGACTTCAACATATCATATACATACTGTGTTAGATGGTGTGAAGCGGTACATTGTGTGTCTTGAAAGCAAGAAATGTAGCTGTGGCCAATTCCAACTAGAAGAACTTCCATGTGCGCATGCTTTGGAAGCATTAAGGCACATGAATGAAACATATGACAACTATTGCTCTCCGTATTACACATAGGAGAGACTACTGCGTACGTATGTAATACCAGTAAATCCTCTTCCTGATGAAAGAAAATGGAATGTGCCACAACATATTTCGGATGAAGTAGTAAATCCACCGACGGGAGATAAAAGGCAGCCAAGAAGACCGCAAAAGGAAAGATATAAAACATATGATGAAATAAAGTCAAAGAAGTACAATGTGTCATGTGGAAATTGTGGAGGTGAAGGGCATAACAAAAGATCTTGCAAGAATGCGCCCAAAAAGAAATAAATATCATGTAGTTAGAATATTAATTCCAAATAACTGGTAGTGTGTTCAAGTTAGCAGAATTTTGTGTGTAATCGTTTAAGTTTTTAAATATCATTATGTAGGTAATTTCAATTTATTTATGTGTTTGTTAACATATTTTTATGTATTGTGTCAAGCATCTAAAGTTGTTTTGATATATTGTAGTTAAAATTTAATAGTTATTATCAACAATACAACTGCTTAAAAAAATTTAACTGTAATATACAGTATTTCCAGATTGTAGATAAAATATAGACAAAATGTAGTTAAATTGTAGATTGTTAATAATTTGTAGATTAGTTGTAGATATTTTGTAGTTAATCTATTTCTATGATTGAAGTATTATTTTTTCTGTTTGTTGTGTAATTTAACTTGAACTGACAGTTATATACAGAAATTACCTACAACTTGAAGGTATTTCATACAAATTCTGAACATATTTAACTACAAATTATATACAATCACGACATTGAGTATTTCCAGAATGTAGATAATCTGTAGTTAATTTGTAGACAAATTGTATTCTAACATTATAATAACTACGTTTAATATAATTAAGATAAAATACTGAAAAGATTGAACAAATGAAGATAAAAGAGCAAATATATATTCAAGTGAACTACTAAAACTGAATAGAAATTAACAAAACAAAAAGGTCTGCTTCAATAAAAACATAAAAGATTTGTTCAGAATGTTGTGTATTCTCCTTCAACTACCAACTAGCATCAACTAAACTACATAAACATGACACTATTTCTTCTTTCTCTGGACTCTTGTTTTCTCATTCAATGCAGGAGCACCCTTCCTCCTTGCTAGCCTGCCTGTAACCTCGCTTTCACTGATTGACCCATCTTCCTGCTTCTTTGTAGCATAGTCCCATAGGAGAGCTCCATATCGTCTTCGGTGTTGGACAATATCATAAAGGTCTTTTGCGGAAATTGACAAATCTCCAAGACTAACATACTCCGCAAAGGCAGCCACAAATACACCACAATCGCTGCATAAGAATTGTTTTTTTAAATATTTAACAAATGTTTATAAACCAAAAAAAAAAAAAAATTAAACGTATAGAAAGAAAGAATAGATTTTTTACAGTGATCCTTCTTTTTGCTGTGGAATCTCCGCAACCATCCACTGAATGTTAAGAGGGTCTGTAACTGGTTTCTCAATGTACGCTTTTGTATTCTTGAAGTTAATATCTTTACGCTTCCCATAGAAACCAGTGCAAGACAAATAAAGAGGGATAATGACTGAAAACTTATCAACACAGGATTCAACAACTTGATGATTGTGTGAAGACACCATGGAATCATACGCATAAAGTTGCCTGTCCGCAATGTCGAAAACGACCAACACCCAATGGAAATTTTCTACAATGTTCACGGGCATGATGACATAGTCAACTTCATCCCATGAAACATTTGCAAGTAGTCTATACCCCAGAATATATTCTGCAACATCATCCTGGGGTTTTACAACCGAATACTTCTTTTCTGGTGGAGAATTTATGAACTTCTCATATATTTGTTCAATCTTCGTCTTGAACAAAAAATCGGTTGTTGTAAACCTAATATTGTTGTTGGGGCCATATTTGCCTCTTTTTCTCTGGTAATACAGTAAAACATCAATATACTGCAAACAACATAAAATTTAAATTAAACCACAGTGTAACTACAATCACACACAGAACACCTACAAAATAATCAACAGTGATATCTAAAAACAACTCTACAATTTAAACTACAAAGTTAAACTTCAAATAATGTAACAAATAGATACACTTTAGCTATAGTTACACTGCAACACCTGGAACACATCATGTACATTCAGGTCTCAATCATATCTACATTTATACTATAGTTAATCTTATAAGTCTTCACCCTGATCTACAATCTAACTACAATTTAACTACAAACATGAAATACAACTATAACAATTCTGTCCAAATTACCACATATACAATCTTTACATACAAATCATCATCAAATATGATATATAAGGTACAAACTAAATACAATCACACTATAAAGAATAAAAACAACATTTATAAGAATGTCTACATTATATCTACAATTTATAATACAAGTCACGGTCACATATATTTCATATCTACAATATAACTACAATTAAACTACAAAAACAGAAAACAAATTATATCTTGTGAATTTATTCTTTGATACTTACCGAGTCATTGAGGACTTGTCCGGGGTGAGCAAGGGTATAAAACCAGTCCTTCTTATCCACCTTTTCAATTCCAAGGTCTAACCAAGGCTTGATTTGGTTATCCTTTATGGAAAACGGAGCCTTCCTCCTGTAACAACAAATAAATGTCCAATAAAAAAAAATCAGAGAATGAATTACATATTTCAACTTTAAATGCTAAAATGAAAGTGTCAAATTAAGTATTCATACCTCTTAGATCCTTTGGCATTACAGTGGTATAACCACTTGTTGAATTTATCTAACACATCAGGATCTACATTTTCACCTATAACAGTAGTGAAAGGGTGCTTAAGGTAGAAAAATTTAGGTCCAAGAGAGCTGCTGCCTTTAGAATTGTATAGAGGTATGAAAGGTGATCGTGCATGCTTCCCCGAATGCCTGGTTCTCCCCGGATGCATAGGTGTTGCTTCATCTGGTATGGGCTCGCCATACTTAACCAATTGTGTTAAGTTGTCGGGCAACTCAAAATCATCCAATGTGACACCCTTCTTCTCAATGCCTGATCCTTCAGAAACACCTTCATCCACATGCTGTGCATCTTCACCTTCATTTCCCTGTTTCTCAATGACATGTTCTGTCTGAGCTGCTACAGTCACACCGTGAATTGGGGACTGTGCATTGATATCTTCAATATCTGTAACATAATACATAACTTACTTAACAGGAATGTAAAAATGTATAAACAACAATAATATATCTCTGAATGACAGTATGATATTATACCTGCTTGGTCTTCATCAGCTGCAACTTGAAATTCTGTATATAAGTCAACATGTGCTGGAACATGTTCTGGACAAACTGCAGCTTCAATCTATAATTAAAAATGGTAAATAATAGTAAATAATGCTGCCTTGAAAGTTGTAGATATATGTAGGAAGTTGTAGATAAAATGTGAATAATGTGGATATGGTCTATAAAGTTTTATACTAAGTGTATATACCTGTGTTGCTGGTGCTTGCATGCACTTGTTTACCAATATTGAACTGAAATTGCTGGTTGTTCACTCCTTTTTGTTGGTCATTATTTTTGGTTGAACTACCAGCAAACTAAATAATTTATGTTAGTTTGAGTATATTGTTTCATATGTCATAGTTTGTTTTGGTATATAAATATATGTCAACTCTTACCTTTGCCTCATCCTCATCATTTCTCCTGTTTATCAAATTCAAAACAGTCTTCACAGAATCATTTATAAACACTCGAAGGCCATGGAGTTCCACAAATACAGCCTTCCCAAAATCCTCTAGCTTTTCATCAACCTACAATTTAAAAATATAGTAAGTTGTTAATTTTATAATGTGTCCTAACATAAATTAATAAATATGTGCAATTATAGATAGGAATATGGCAGAATGAACAAATTTGTATATATTAAGTAGGTTGTTTATGAAATGTCGATAAATTGTAGCTAATATGTAAATATATTGTAGTTCATAATATTACCTCCTAAATTCCCTTTTCTAACTTTCTGATCTTCTTAGCCACAGAGTCCTTGTACTCTTGAAAATCTGTTTGTTTGGGTTCCAATGTTGGAGGATCAACATTGGGAACCTCAGATGATTGTTCACCTTCTTGATCTTCATACTCAATTTTGTTTGGCAAAATAAGCACTCCAATCTCTTCTCCAGATTCACCCATGCTTGTGAACTAAATGAGAAAAAAAAACAGTTAGTTCGATTAAGGCAGAAAATGTAGAATAAGTGTAGATATTATGAAGGCAAATGTAGAATCATAAAAGAATGAAAAACTTTACCTTAATCCACTCAGGATTTATCATCTTCTCTTCAAAGGCATCTAACCAAATCTGCCCCTTAGTAGCTGACCATCTTAATAGGTATTGAGTTAGAACACCTCGTAGCAAGCTCAGTGCTGACGGTCGAGCAACACTCATAAATCCATACTAGCAATGCTAATGAGCATCCCCGTATGAGATAAGAATGTACATGGGGATTTAGCCGGTGCTTAACAGATTCCATAACCTGATTGAACGATTTAATACCCCATAGGTATGACACAAACTGACTAGCCTCTACCAAATAGAACTTAAAGTGGTCTATAAAAGACACGTGGTCTTTGTCAGAAGGGCAAATAAAAAATTCCAAAAGATAAAGAATGCACAACTTGACTGCATCCTCATCGTTTACCCAAGATCTATTTGTTACTATGTTTTTCAAATACCACTTCTCTACTTTTTTTTTGTTAGGAAAATAGCTATTCATTAGCTTGCTAACATAAATAGAAGTATATCCCATAATCTGTAACCTGATTCACACAATTTTAACCGATAATTAAAGCAAACTCTCTCAATGAAAAATTCAATTTTTCACCCTTTAAGTGGACTGAAAAAAATGATGCATTAGACTTAGTCAGTTCATACTTCATTAGAAGATGAATGGCTTGGTTTTGCATGCAAATGAGGGGGAAAGACAATAAGTAACCAAAACATGTGTTTTTAAAAAGTTTCAAAGCATTTGGAGACAATAACTCTTTTATCTGGCTAGGAATGCTAGGATCACACAAAGTGTGGAATCTAAGCACCCCATAATCCACATTATGAGGGGTAAAATAATGTCCATTCTGCACAAAATGATAAATTAATTCACATTAGTAAACTGCATAAAAAGGAAACATTAATCTACATATTATCTACAATATAACCACAAAATCACTACACAATAGCTAAAAACAAATCATTTTCTACAAAAAAAGGCAGCAACCAAAAAAGACATACAAATCTGCTTCAAAATAGTACAACCTACCCACACATATAACTACAAAACACTACAAAACATCTACAAATATAAAATATTATCTACAAAAATGCAGGAAGAAAAAAGTAACTACAACTCTGTTTAAAATTTTAAAAGCTAACCACAATATAACTACAAAATCACTACAAAAAAGCTACAATTATAAACTGTAGCACATCACAACTATAAATTATCTACAAAATTAAGATAATTAATCTACACTTTATTAAAACACTTAAAACACAGATTTTTACATCCAAAACCAAACTAAAAAACTGGAAACGAAACTAATAAATTTTTACCTTGACCAAAGATTTTTTCTGAACCAATTTTGGGTGTTTTTTGGACTGTTTCTTCATTTTTTGTTTTGAGGAAGCAGGAGACACCTTGAGTTTCTTTCCTGTTGGAATTTTAGGGACCTCTTCAGCAAAGTCGTCATCTACAAAAACATCTTTCCCTTTTCGTTTGAGTTGTTTGCCTGGTGTAGAACTTCCTCCAGCATCTACATCATGCTTTTATTTTGTTCTCATCTCGGCTCGGATTTGTATGGGAGATGATCTATGAGTAGTCTCTTCCATTGCATGTGAAGATTTTACTTATTTTTGGGGTGATTTTGGTGTTAAAACACCCAAATCGAATGAGGGGATATCACCTACTGCATATTTTTCAGGTATTTTTTTTGGAGATTTGATGTTCTTCATGGTTTAACTTCAACTTGATTAAAAATGTGA
>ML253483.1:0-43326 GCA_005239495.1 Nicotiana undulata
GGTTAAAGTAATGCTTATTATTCGCTACAATGGGTTTAATGTGTTTCGGAATAATTGATTCCATTTTTTATGAATTATATGTCCTACCGGTATGAAGGTTCGTTATGCGTTATGAAAAATATTTACGAAATTTATTGAGAAGAAGGAAGAAAGGAAATTAAAAACTGCAATTGGCACAATGTGAAAAATACTTGTGATATGGAGTGAGGACGAGATCCTCGTAATTTTCTTTTATATAATGTGAAATATTTAAACCGGGCTGCAAGCCGCGGTGGAGGTTATGTAAGGACGAGGTCCTTGTGGTAAAATATTTATGAGTTTAAAGTTTCCCTTTGTAAAGTTTAATTTGTACGATAATATTAAAAGGGAGTCATGCCTGTTAGGTTGATTTGATAATTCTTGTATATTTTATGTTCATATTCAGCCATTTTCGTGCTGTAAACATTGAGTTTTAGCTTATGAGATGAGTTCCCAGGTGGCGTTAAATGTGACTCATTAATCCGAGTAAGTAATCATGAGGTCTTGATGGTGTTGGAATTAATTATGAACAACTATTAAGACCAGAGATGTGGTTATGATCATACATATGATGCGTTTCATGTCAAGATATCATTGTGATAATGTCGTGCTTGTAATGCGGAGATTGGTGTTATTGATATACTTGTGGTGCTTTGTTGGGTTGTGAACATGTTGTTAGGAGTTGTTTTGGTGTTCCTCTGACAGGTGGATAGGCCCAATTGCAGGGGAGACTCTGCCGAAATATTTGAAAAATTTGGGAGTTAGCCAAATTTTGGGGCCTTAAGAAAGTTGAAATGTTGGAAGAATATCTAAGATCTATATGAAGTCGAGAATAACAAAATATGATGGTTAAAGTGAAAAGAGGATAATGTTGTTCCTAATCATGACTTGTAAAACATTCGAGGACGAATGTTCTTGAGTGGGGGAGAATGTAACACCCCGAAAAAATTTCTAAGTGTTTTAAGACCATTAAGAAGATTGACGGATGCTAATGATATCAATTCGGGTATGAACAAGACTGGTAATTTGAATGATATCAATTTATGATGACAATATATGTACGAGGTGCATTAAAAATGGTTTAGGGTCTAAGAAAATCCCTAAGGCTAAGTCAAGTTGAAGATTTTATGATGGGATAAAGTTTCAAGTGAGTTTTCACAAGATCTAACTTCAAACGAGAATACCTCTCAACGCTTCAAACCGTTCGTCATTTGGACATTCCTACACAAAGTTATGATCAAATTACCAAAAGCTGGAAAAATACGATCCTGTGAAAGTGATTATGCGATCGCATATCAATCTTGCGGTCCGCATACTAGATATGCGACCGCAAAACAGGTCGCAGAGTGCTCCAGAACTGCCCAGTTTTGGCCACTGAGTTATGCGACGTGTATGCGATCCGCAGACCCATTATGCGACGCATTATGCGATCGCAGACCTTGTTTCGGAGGCTTAATCTTCCTATTTTCATAACCCGACCCCGTTTTGATAAATAGGCTTTGGGGTTTACTTTGGGGTGATTTTCTGAGCATTCTAGAGAGAGGTGAGAGCCTTTTTGAGAGATAAGGAGGAAACCCAACATTCAAATCATCTAATCTTGCATCAATCTTCCATAATCAAGAAACCCAATCACAAAATCTTCATCTAAGAGGTAAGGATTTCTACCCTAGTCTTTAATTTCGAGTTTGGGTGGGTAAACATGGGTGATTAAGAGTATGATTCTTGGGTGTAAGAGTATTATAAATACATGTAAGTACAAACAAGGTTTGTGGGAAGATTGTTGAGTTCAAATGGGTAAAAATTGGGTTGAAAATGGTAAAAATCTTCAAAGTCCTTAATTGATGATTTGAGGGGGCATATGGGATCGGATTTTGATAAATTTGGTATGTATAGACTCGTGAGTGAGTAAGGATTTCAGTTTTATAATTTTTGTCAGATTTCGAGACGTGGGCCCAGGGGCCTGGGTTTTAGCCAATTTCGGATTTTTGAGCTAAATTTGATATCTTTCGATTGGAATTCGTTCCTTAAGCATAATTTGATGATAAGAAATCTGAACTTGATAGATTTGGAGCCTTCGGAAGTTGATTCGAGAGGAAAGCTTATCGTGGAATCGTTCCGGGCTAGTTTTGAGGTAAGTAATGTCTTTAAATCCTGTCATGAGGGTATGAAACCCTGGACTATGCACCCTTTCACGGGTTTTGAAATGAAAAGGTTGGAACTTTGGAAATATCTTCGGTATTTAGGCGACTATTGAGTTGAGAAACCGATTTTTAAGCCTATTCTTAATTAGTATTATTTTATTATAATATGATTTGGGTTGTAAGCCATGTTTGGCGCCTAGTGTCGATCTGTTTTCCCTTTGAGGGTTGTGTTACTATATTTTCCTCACTGATATGCTATGATTTTGCACTTAGTCTTTTCCTGATAAATTGTTTTGACACTCAGAGTATTTTGATACTATTTATTGAAAAATGNGTGATTGATACTGAGTGATTGAGAAGGTGCTTGAGGGCAATGGTTACGATAAATGATTTTGGCCCGAGGGGCAGATTTATTATGATTTTTCTAAGTCTTCGAACTACAATTTACTTCATTTTCGAACTGGTGTTTTTTTTTATTGAGAATTTTACTGATATATACTGGTATTTCACATGTTTTCAAGGAATTTCTCAAAACTGATTTCGAATTTATTATTTGATAAATACTACTCGGTGACTTGGTGTTTTACTGGTTTTGTGGAATTGTGTATCTGTACTGTGTGTTTATATTAATCAGAATGTGATTTATTTTCATTACTACTGAGTTGGCGTACTCATAATGACTCCCTGTGCCTCCGTGCACAGATCCGGGTACTATCTCGCAGCAGTAGCTGACGCAAGTTCGATAGCAGCATTCACGGGATTTCGAGGTAGCTGTCCAGCGTCCACAGCTTCTCCACTTCCCTTCCTTATTTCGTCTTAGCATTTGATTCAGAGACATATATTATAGTTTTAGCAGAGTTAGATTTATTTAGTCTTAGATGCTCATGACTATTGACTCCAGTTCTTGGGAGGTTGTTTAGAATATTATGGGGACGCTAAGACTTAATTATATTATTTATGTTATGGTTGCATGCTTATTCTTATATTGTGAACTGTTATAATTGAATAAATGCGTAGTAAAGTGATGGTTGGCTAGCGTAGTTCCACGATAGGTGCCATCACGGCCTGTTAGGATTTGGGGTCGTGACATGCAAACTGGTTTATATGAGTTATTTGCAATAGGTGCCCTAACGCACCTTAAACCCATTAGGTGGAGATTCTTCAACTTATACACCCCTTTCCCAAAAGAAAGGAGTTGTCAAAATGTCGAAACCCGATTTTGCAAGAAAAGGGGGCGGGATAGTAAATACATGTGCACCCTTTCCCTTTCCCTTTATGTGAACTTAACTATTTATTTTCAAGTATTTATTTCCTCAATACGAAACTGACTTGTTTCTTTGTTTTCCTTCTTAACATCTTTCAATTATAAATACTTTATTTCTTGCTTTTCTAACGTGCAAATACATGACAACATGCTATTTACTGCTGTATAAATCATGCTCAACATCATATTTCACTCGTTCCAAAACAATCTTTTAGCGACGCTTGATGAGTGGTTGCACTCTTCCAATATATCACCCTTGAATTCAGAAAGGCTTATTTGCGGTAAAACTAGTCGATCAGCGGTGTAGTCGACGGTTCCGTGCCTTTCCCCCTCAAGTTGTCCGCTTGAGGGTACAAGTCTAGATCCCCATAGTAACTTAACTCTTATTATAACTGTGCATGCATCATGGTCAAACCTAGTTGGGTTAGTATGTCGTCCACATAATAACCCTTTAAGACGAGCCATATCCAAAGTCCATCGGGGTTTCCATAATCCCAACGAACGCAACCATATTTTGTGCATTAATTTGGAGAACTAAATTCCAATGTGCTAATCATGAATGTATAAATAGTTGAATCAGGTGGAGGAAAAGGGCCTAAGCTCTTTGTTTTGAAGAAAATGAGGCACGAGGTCCCAGATTCGGCATAGTCAATAACATACCACCATTGCTACTGGACCGGTGGGAGGATCTTTCCTCATGTGACAAGAAAAATGTGAGAAAATACTTGGGCAATTTACCTTCCCTGTTAGACATCCAATCAAACAACATGATGATTGAAGCTGCAACCTTATTCTAGGACAGTGAGAGGGCCGTGTTTCCTTTTGGGGATATAGAAATGACACCACTCCTGGAAGAAATTAGGGGACTTGCTGGACTGCCTTGGGATAACCCTGGGCTATTGGTACCAGAGAACCGCACTGGTAAGAGGTTCCCAAATATGATGGGTTTAAAGAAGAATGCTGACTTGGAGTGCCTGAAGAAATCCTATATACCCGTCGATTATCTATATGAGAGATACGGTCATAGCAAGTCTTACCGTATGTTCCATGATGAGTTTTCTATAACTTTTCTAGGTCACATCCATCGCAGAGTTTTTGTATTCATTGTAAGCTTCTTGGGTTTGATAGTGTTCCCAGTAAAAAGGGAAAGAATCCACACTAGACCGGCCATGGTCGCCAAGACTTTAATAGAGGGAATCAAGGGACATACATACACTATAGTCCCTATGATCATAGCCGACATCTACCGGGCTCTAGACCGCTGTCACAAAGGGTTTAAGCATTTTGTGGGTTGTAATCTGCTGCTACAACTATGGTTATTGGAGCATCTTCAAAAGGGTCAGTATCTCCAGGAATTTTCGCGAAGGTCTTGGAATGATCATATTTCCTTCCATCACCCTAAGAGAATGACTTACATTCCGGACAGGTTTGCTCAACCGGAAAGTGCCAAAGAATGCGTCGAGTTCTTCGACAATTTGACTGAAGAGCAAGTACAGTGGATGTTTGAATAGTTCCCTGCTGACAAATTCATCATCAGGTCCAGGGACTCTCATCACTTAGTGTTGATTGGGTTGCGGGGAATACACCCATATGTTCCCACCCGTGTTATGAGGCAAGCGGGAAGGAAGCAGGTCATACCACGGGTTGCAAATATGAGCCATTTTAGAGCAGACTTTCAAGATGACTACATCCCTTACAGGTGCGAAGCTCAGCATATGTGGCACTGCAAGTTCATTGTAGAAAAGAACACCATTGATCCATACAGGTATCACGCAGGGTGTGCACCCTTCTACCCATCATGCTTAGAAGAAAACCTAGATGGGACGGTGAATCCAGGAACCGGTCGGGGAAACAGGATCATAGATGAAGATGCCGAGGCCCAAGTCAAATACAATAGATTGCGCAAGAGGGTTCATGATTCCGAGATTAAAAATCGGGAGATACAGGAGACAAATATGAGGTTGATCGATGAGTGGAACGAGATGGCTTTCACCTCTAATAGAAGGTTGGAATATCTGGAGCAAGGTTTTGTGGAGATGGAGGGAAAAATCATAAAGAGGATCGACAATTGCCAGAATGCTGAAGGAAGCGAATGAGGACATTTAGCCAGAGCCTACCTGTTGCTGGGTTTGCGCGAGCTGGGGAACCTGGTTGATGGAGTTAGAAAGATCAAGTCCGGAGAAGGTCCTTCAGGGACCAAGTAGATTAGATTTACTTGCTTTTCGTAAATGTAATAAGGCCAAGTGCCAATAGTCACCTATCTCTATCTTAGTGTCGCTTTGGGATTCGTCTATTTTATATTAATGAAACGAGGCATTTATGGCATCTAAGTTCTCCAAATCAACTTGTTGCTACGCCTACCTCGGGCACAACGAGGCTCCCAAATTAGGACGTGAATTTACATTTCTGCAATATGTGTTTAAATACTGCAAATGTTCTTTTCAGAATCCTTGCTGACTTGGCTACCTTTTATTTTTCTGTCTTTCTTTTTTTGATTATTCCTATTCCCCAAAGGTTGGTTCGTGTATACTGGCCTCATCATATTATCACACAAGATCCAGGGGCCCTCCACCTTCTCTTCCTCCTATTCCACCAAAAGGCAAAGGAAAAGAAAAGATGGAAGATTTGAACAACACCAGAAAAGAAAACACTACACATGTTGAGCATGCAGAAGCTTCTGATGGTCAGGGTACTCAGTCCCCAAACGATGCAGTTTCACGGTTTGAACAGAAAATACTGGAACTCCAGGGTGAGCTCGAGCATGTCCGGAATGTAGAAAATCTATCTTCTCATTCAGTGTCCCAAACGTTAATCATGCAAACACCCAAAACCATGCACCACCTCAAAACACACCCAACAAGCGCCCACAAAATCCACATGCACCTTACTATTAGACAACCCCACCACAAAATCAAACTATCCCACCACAGTACCAGCAAAACACCTACCACACTCCGCAAAATACTCCTCCAGTCATTCCCAAATCCCATAACTCCACCAATGATCATCACTATACCCAAACTCCAGGTCACCAAAATAATCCCATATATGTGGAGACCCTACCTCACTCCACTCAACCCATATCATATGCACCGGAATCTGCTGAGAAGGACATGATCATTAAGAACTTGGTCGAGGAACTAAAGAAGTTGACTAGTCGGGTTTAAGGTGTAGAAGGAGGCAAATGGATAGAAGGTTTTAATTATGAAGATCTATGCATACAGCCAGATGTAGAACTGCCGAAGGGTTACAAACCTCCTAAGTTTGAAATGTTTGATGGAACAGGTGATCCCAGGGTTCATCTGAGGACTTATTGTGACAAGCTTGTAGTGGTCGGAAAAGATTAAAGGATCCGGATGAAGCTTTTTATGAGGAGTCTTACAGGAGATTCTTTGTCCTGGTACATCAGCAAGGATCCTAAGAAGTGGTCCAACTAGGTGAGTATGGCATCTGATTTTACGGACAGATTCAGGTTCAACACAAAAAATGCGCTAGATGTCTTCTACATTCAGAATCTTAAGAAGAAACCTAATGAGACCTTCCGCGAGTATGCTACTCGTTGGAGGTCAAAAGCAGCCAAAGTCAGGCTAACGCTGGAAGAGGAACATATGAACAAATTCTTTGTCAGAGCACAGGACTCGCAGTACTAGCAGAGGTTAATGGTTATTGAAAACCATAAGTTCTCTGATATCATCAAACTCGGGGAAAGAATCGAATAGGGCATCAAAAGCGGTATGGTGACGAACTTTGAGGCATTGCAGGCCACTAATAAAGCATTACAGTCAGGGGGTGTATCGAAGAAGAAGGATTCGGGAACAGTGATGGTCGCCCAAGGAGCCAAAACTCCACTTGTATATCAAACCTCCCCACTTGCATACCAAGCACCTCCACCCACATATCAACCATTACCTCCACCCACATATCAACCCTCACCTCCCAGATATTCCCAACCAGCCACTGCTTATCACACCTATAACTCCCAACCATCTCATTTTCAATCACCTCTCACTCGTCAAAACTAACAAAGACCTCGACCTAACTTTGATCACAGACCACCAAAACAATACACTTCCATCGCTGAACCTATTGTCCAGGTGTATGAAAGGTTGAAGGTTGATAGTTATGTCACTCTCATCCCTGTTGTGGCCATGGAGAACTCATCCCAATGGGTCAACCCAAATAAGTCCTGTGCATATCATTCTGGCATGAAAGGGCACACTATTGACGAGTGCCGCACATTGAAAGATAAGATACAGACATTGATTGATAATAAGGTCATTCAGGCGAAGGAAGCTGCACCCAACGTCCGTAACAATCCCCTCGTGGATCATAGGGTGAAGATATTAATGTGATAGAAATAGATGAGGAATAGGATCCGGGGGGATCAATTGGACTTATCAAAGTGGGTGACGATCCCAAGAAACTCGCCGTCACACTCAACCCCATCATAGTGCAGATACAACCACCAATGGAGGTCGAGGTAACTGCATCTGTCGCATTTGAAGTTGAGGTAGCACCGCATGCAGCTGCACTTACTCCATTCGAGGTGGAAGTAGCCGCACCATTTACGGTAACAGTATCAACCACATCGCCTTTCGACACCAAGGTTGTACCATGGGATTATGTGGCTGAAGCTAGAAGAAAAGGAAGACTAAAATGGAAGAATCTGGCACTGCGCAAGGGATGACCAAACAGGAAGAGTCTATACACCCGAGCATTTGGGAGAATCCAGCAAGCAGGCCTCTAACAAGCCACCCATTATTGAAATAGGCCCAGATGACCTCTGGAGGAAAGTGCAAGCGAGGGAGTATTCAGTCATCGACCATCTGAACATGACTCCTACTCAAATATCTATCTTGTCGCTATTACAGAATTCAGAAGTACACATGAATGCTCTCCTAAAGATGTTGAGTGAAGCATACGTGCCTAACAACATCACCGGCGGAGAAATGGCTAATATGGTGGGGCAGGTGCTGGAAATTCACAAAATTACCATCCACGAGGACGAGTTGCCACCTGAGGGTTTGAATGACAACAGGGCACTGCACTTCACGGTGAAATGTGAAGACAATTTCATTGCCAGGGTTTTGATAGACAGGGGATCCAGTCTCAATATTTGCCCATTAACAACACTGAAGAGGTTGGGCAAAGGCCTGTATGAGATCCGAGAGAGGTCTTAGAGAGCTACCATCGGGGAAATTAATCTCTGTCTGCAGATGGGGCCTATGTGGTTTGATGTCGAGTTTCGTGTGCTTTGACATATCACCATCATACAACCTATTATTGGGACGACCATGGATACATGCCGCTGGGTTGTAGAATCGACTTTGCATCAGGCAGTGAAGTTCGAATGCAACCACCAAGAGGTGATTATCCATGGAGATGGGAGCAACCCCATTTACAACCGTCAAACCATCGCAGTGGTTGAAAATACAAGGAGGCTAGGTAGAGAAATTTATCATCATATCGAGCGGGTCAACGTAATCGACAAAGATAAGTGGTGGGATAACAAGATAGCAAGCATGATGAACTAGAGAGGGTATGATCCTGACAAGGGTCTTGGTAAAATCTTCAAGGCATCTCCAAGCCAATACAGTTGAAGCGTCATGGCACTACTTTTGGCCTGGGATACCGATACACATGGAAAGAGTATAGAAACTGGTAACCACCGTGGCGTGGTCCGTACTATCCACTTGAGCAGCCTGTACCGCACCTGATTCAGGCTTTCCAGCAAACCGACATCATATGGGGATCAAAGGAGGAAGAATCATTGTGAGAAACCTGTTCCTGGAAGATGATGATATGGACTGTTGCGTGATTGTTGAGGAGGAGGAGGAAGGCCTTACCGTCCGAGCTGTGGAAAGGGGAACTCCTCAAGAATTGGACTGTTAGACCATCCAGGGCCCGACGAGTCCCTGGGTAGCAAGGCTGAACAACATTTGTTTATTTTGTTTCTAAGAAAAATGATTTCCCTTTTGGCATTCTGTTTTAAATAATATTTCTAATGTTCCAAAAATGTTGTTTTAATTATTGAAAAATCGCATTTGCTTAACACTTTCAATAAATTGATGTTTATTATTATTACCACTTTTATCTCATACCTTTATCTATACAGCATTACTATTTCATATCTCGATGAACCGGCAACTGTGACATGTAATGAGACAACGCAACAAAAGGATAGTGATTTGGAGGAAGAAGATGTCGTACCCGAGGGAATCGTCATAGAAGTGGAAGACTTTGAAAA
This sequence comes from Nicotiana undulata, assembly GCA_005239495.1. NCBI lineage: Eukaryota > Viridiplantae > Streptophyta > Magnoliopsida > Solanales > Solanaceae > Nicotiana > Nicotiana undulata. The sequence continues at coordinate 9,671 of ML253483.1, forward strand.
CAAGCCTAAGTCAAACCTGGACGAAATAGAAATAATCAACTTGGGAGATTCTGAAATTGTCAAGGAGACCCGCATCAGCATTCACTTGTCGCCATCAGAAAAAGAAAGGTGCACATAATTCTTGAAAGAATCTGAGGACATCTTTGCATGGTCATACAATGATATGACCGGGTTGAGTACGTCTATTGTGGCTCATAAGTCGCCCACCAACCCGATGTGTCCACCAGTGAAGCAGAAACTCAAGAAATTCAAGCCTGATATGAGTCTGAAAACCAAGGAGGAGGTTACTAAGCAAATCAATGCCAAGGTCCTCAGAGTGGTCGAATATCAAACTTGGCTAGCCAACATCGTGCCAGTTCTAAAGAATGATGGGAAGGTCAGAGTCTGTGTCGATTATCGGGATCTCAACAGAGCCAGCCTAAAAGATGATTTCCCACTTCCAAACATACACATCTTAATCAAAAATTGTGCTAAGCATGAACTCCAGTCGTTCGTAGATTGTTTTGCCGGTTACCATCAGATTTGGATGGACGAAGAGGATGTTGAGAAAATGACTTTCATTACACCATGGGGAGTGTACTGTTATAAGATGATGCCATTCGGCCTAAAGAATGTTGGGTCCACCTACATGAGGGCTATGACTACCATCTTTCATGACATGATACATAAAGAGATCGAGGTATATGTAGACGACGTCATCAACAAATCCAAGAAATCCACGAATCACATAGCACACTTGAGGAAATTCTTTGACAAATTGCGGAAGTACAACCTGAAATTAAACCTCGCAAAATGTGCATTCAGGGTTCCTGCAGGAAAGTTACTTGGGTTCATTGTCAGCCGCCGAGGAATAGAATTGGATCCGTCAAAAGTCAAAGCCATCCAAGAGTTGTCACCGCCAAAGAGTAAGAAGGATATAATGAGTTTCCTGTGATGGCTAAACTACATCAGCTGGTTTTAACTCAGTCCACAGTTATATGTGAGCCAATTTTCAAGATGTTGAAGAAAAATGTTGTAACTAGTTGGACCGAAGATTGTCAAAAGGCTTTCGACAAGATCAAAGAGTATTTATCAACACCACCAGTCTGGGTCCCGCCGGATCTAGGTAGACCTTTTCTACTCTACCTTGCAGTGTTAGATGGAGCCTTTGGCTGCGTTTTGGGGCAGCAGGACGAGACAGGGAGAAAATAACAAGCTATCTATTACCTGAGTAAGAAATTCACTCCATATGAAGTGCGGTACTCTCTGCTTGAATGTACTTGTTGCGCTCTGACCCGGATAGCTCAGAAGCTAAGGCACTACTTATGTGCTTACACAACATACCTAATATCAAGGATGGATCCTTTGAAGTATATCTTTTAGAAACCCATGCCCACCGGCAAGCTGGCTAAGTGGCAGATCGTGTTGAGTGAGTTTGACATTGTTTATGTGACTCGGAAAGCAGTCAAGGGAAAGGCACTAGCAGATTATCTTTCTGAAAACTCTGTGGAAGGAGAATACAAACCCCGAAAAACGTATTTTCCCGATGAAGAGGCACTATTCATAAGAGAAGACATTGATGAGGCTTATGACAGTTGGAGGATGTTCTTTGACGGGGCGGCAAATTTCAAAGTAGTCGGCATTGGAGTTGTCTTGGTATTGGAAACTGGCCAACATTATCCGGTATATGCCAAACTCATATTTCCTTGCACCAACAACATGGCAGAATATGAGGCTTGCATACTAGGGCTCAACATGTCCATCAGCATGAATATTCAGGAGTTGTTGGTAATCGGTGATTTAAATTTGCATGTGCACCTGGTACAAGGAGAATGGGCCACCAAGAATTCCAAAATATTGCCATATATGCACCATGTGCAGGAATTGAAGAAAAGGTTCACGAAGATAGAGTTTTGGCATGTTCCCAGGATTCAGAACGAGTTTGCCGATGCATTGGCCACTTTATCATCCATGATACAACATCCAGACAAAAACTACATTGATCCTATCCCAGTAAGGATCCATAGCCAGCCAACATAGTGTGCCCATGTTGAAGAATAAATACACGGGAAACCTTGGTTCCACGATATCAAAGAATATTTGGCAAAAGGAGAATACTCGGAGCATGCAAATCATACTCAGAAACGTACGCTTCGGAGGTTGTCCAACAATTTCTTCCACAGCGGAGGAACCCTGTACAGAAGAACTCCTGATTTGGGATTACTAAGGTGTGTCGATGCAAAAGAAGCTTCTAAACTACTTGAGGAGATACATACTAGTACCTGTGGCCTGCATATGAATGGCTTTATCTTGGCCAAGAAGATACTCAGGGCCGGTTATTTCTGGATGACCATGGAGACAGATTGCATCCATTATATCCGAAAATGCTACCAATGTCAAGTGCATGCAGATATGATAAAAGTGCCGCCAAATGAGCTCAATGCAACAAGCTCACCTTGGCCATTCGCCGCCTGGGGGATGGATGTCATTGGTCCAATCGAGCCCACCGCCTCAAATGGACACCGGTTCATCTTGGTAGCTATTGATTACTTCACCAAATGGGTCAAAGCGGCATCTTACAAGGCAGTGACTAAGAAGGTCGTGACAGATTTTGTCCGCGAACGGATATTTTACCGATTCGGAGTTCCGGAGTCAATCGTCACCGACAATGCTGAAAACCTCAACAGTGACTTGATGAAGACCATGTGTGAGACTTTCAAAATCAAGCACAAGAATTCCATAGCCTGTAGACCTCAGATAAATGGAACTGTAGAAGCCGCCAACAAGAATATCAAGAAGATACTGAGAACGATGGTAGAAAATCATAAACAATGGCACGAGAAGCTACCATTTTCTTTACTGGGATACCGTACCACAGTCCACACATCAACCGGGGCAACTCCCTACCTGCTGGTTTATGGTACTGAAGCTGTTATTCCTGCTGAAGTGGAGATTCCTTCTTTGAGAATTATACAAGAAGCTGAGCTCAGCGACGCGGAATGGATAAGGAGCTGTTATGAGCAATTATCCCTCATAGACGGAAAAAGGATGAATGCGGTATGTCACGGGAAACTTTATCAGAACAGGATGTCAAGAGCCTTCAATAAAAGAGTCAAGCCGAGACAGTTCACACCGGGGCAACTAGTGTTGAAGAAGATCTTTCCGCATTAGGATGAAGCCAAAGGGAAAATTCTCTCCCAACTGGCAAGGCCCTTACATGGTTCACAGGGTATTGACAAGAGGATCTCTCATACTTGCAGAAATGGACAGAGAAGTCTGGCCGAAACTGATCAATTCAGATTCAGTCCGGCGATACTATGTGTAACTATTTAAGTTTTCCGCGAATGATGTGAATTGAACTACGCTCGATCTGATTCCTGTTTAATAGGAATCACAACCTTCATAACAACCACGATACTGAATCCACGTCCATCTAACAAATACTCTTCTATCATCTGCTATTTGTTCTATCTGCAAAGACTAAGCTCTGTCTCGACCTTGCATGAGGATAAGCCCCGCTTCCTCTTTGCATAAGTATAAGCATTGCCTTTCATTTTCATGAGGCTAAGCCATGCCTCCTCTTTGCATAAGGCTAAGCATTTCCTTTCATCTGCAAGAGGCTAAGCCCCGCCTCCTCTTTGCATAAGGCTAAGCATTGCCTTCAATTTGCATGAGGCTAAGCCCTACCTCCATATCTGCATAAGGCTAATCATTGCCTTCTATTTGCATGGGACTAAGCCATGTCCCAAATCCTGCATGAGGCTAAGCCCTGCCTCCATATCTGTATAAGGCTAAGCTCTGCCTTCTATTTGCATGGGACTAAGCCTTGTCCCAAATCCTGCATGAGGCTAAGCCCTGCCTCCATATCTGCATAAGTTTAAGCTCTGCCTTCTATTTGCATAAGACTAAGCTCTGTCTCCGCCTTGCATGAGGATAAGCACTGTCTCCTACTTGCATAAGCCTAAGCATTACCTTCTATTTGCATGAGACTAAGATCTGTCTCCACCTTGCATGAGGCTAAGCACTGCCTCCTACTTGCATAAGGCTAAGCATTACCTTCTATTTGCATGAGACTAAGATCAGTCTCCACCTTGCATGAGGCTAAGCAATGCCTTCTACTTTCACGAGACTAAGCTCTATCTCCACCTTGCAAGAGGCTAAACCCTGCCTCCTATTTTCACAAGGTTAATCATTGCCTTTTATTCTTTGCATGGGACTAAGCCTTATCCCGAACTTTGCACGAGACTAAGCACTGTCTCTCTAGTGCTATCTATGTTCCCTGCTTTCGGGCTAAGCTCTGCCCTCAACTTCACAAGACTAAGCCTTGTCTTGTTGCTATTAGCATCATATTGTTGCATTTCATGGGCTGAAATATCGCCAAACCGTCCTAAGGCATCATCCTCAAAGCCGGAAGACACCATGTCATGGCTTGAGGATCTCTCAAATTTGCATATCATTATTCAAAGGCGTTAGAAAGCACCATTTCCATGGACCGAGAACATTATTTCATGGCCTGCGAATCCCTCACTGCAAAATTCATGGCTTAGGACATCATGGTATGAGGACGCCATCCTCAACCACCCAAAGACGATTTTTCATGGTCTGAATGGAATATACATCATGTTTAAATTTATACGCAAATATATGCTTGTAGTACATCTTTACTTGCAGGTGACCCGATGAGCAATCACTACCCCAACAAGAGCAATACCGCTCTAGTTCCTTCAGATTATGTCAAACCGGACTGCTCACCATAACCATTTTTTACTTATTCCAAAACCTCATGTTCGTTCTTGTGATAACCTCATCGGTATATTCTGTCGATGAACCCAGAACTACATCCAGCCTGATTCCTGTAAACTCAGGGATATGTAGGTAGCTCAGGAACTAGAGTGTGGCCTAAATCTCTCCAACTATCTCGCTCGGTCAAAATTGGCCATCATATCTTTACCCGGCAACTCTTCCATCCTTCCCGGGTAAAAAAGGGCAGTTGTTGATACCCAATTTTTTCCTATAATATTTTTCAAAATGCATATATACCTTCAAACCATGCATTAGCATCAATTGATATTTTTCCATAATTTCTACATTTTTAGGGATTTTAAATTAATTTATCCCAGTATTTATTTATATAAATAATTACTAATTGTAACTCAAAAGACTTTATAACAATTTCATGGCCTAATTTTTCTATCTATCTTTATATTAGGTTTAAATTATTACACAAGTAGCCACATTTACACTCTTTGGATTACAATTGCAACAACTTTGCAATTATAGCTTATGCATGCATTATTACATTATTTTTACCAGAAAATAGCATGTTGCATTTCTAAAATATTGAGTAATTATTTTAAAACATGTCTATGCACGAAATTATTTTTATAATCTGTTAATTATTTTATAAATCATTTTTATCAATTATTTAGGTATTTAACAAATAGCCTTTTTATTTTAGACCTAACCTCTTTTAATACCAGCCCAAACCCCTTTTAATATTAGCCCAAACCCCTAATAAAACCAGCCCAAACCCCTTAAGCCCATTCCATTTACCTGCCCGACCCAATAACCCTTTTAATCGTGACCGTTGATCTTTTAAATCAACGGTCCACGATTAAACTTACCTTATTAATCCCTAACTAACCCTAACCTTCCTCATTCTCTTCATTTCCACCGTCACCCATTTCCCTCACCCCCAATTCTCTCTCAACTCACCCTAACCCTAATCGCCATCACGGGCAAGAACCCTCCTTCTATGGTGTTTTCGTGCATTCTCCGACCACCACCGGTTTCCTATACTCCATGACTGTTTGATTTCATGAGTCCTTGAGAAAAACTTAAGGAAATCCAACCTGTTCTTGCTTGGAACTTGTTTACCGGCCTGTCTCAGGCCATTTTCATTTGCGAGTATGAGGTTCATCTTGCTTTTAGTACGAATCCATGGGTTTTTGACTGATTCTCTTCATCTCTACTATTTTCTGGAAACCCTAGTTTCACTACTGTTTGATTCTTCTCATATCTTCATAGATCTGAGGTGATTCGAGTATTATTGGGTGTTTTCCTTTAAAAATCTCTTGTTTTGATTAACTATTTTTATTTTTAGTCACTCTTTCTAAATCTATGGTTCTTCCCAAACTTTCGTCAAAGATTTTTACTTTCAAATGCTTAGTTTATTCATTTCTTTACGTGTTTGGTTAATCTTCGTATGTATGCTCGAACTCTAAATATCTCTCTACGTTACTGATTTCTTCAATTTTGTTTCGATGTTGTGTTCATCTCTGTGAACCAGTCACATCAACTTATTCTATTTAGGGGCTTAAACTATTTTTCCTGTTAAAATCCATATTTTTGTGAGATTTTTACTTGATTGACTCCTGTTAAGGATCTGGACGATTTTCTTTCTTGTTAAAATCAGAACCCTTTGGGATTCCTACTTGGTTAATTTCTATTTAAGGGTTCAAATAATTTTTCCTATAAAATTAGTACCCTTTGAAGATTTTTACTGATTGTTTCCTATTAATTGCCCCGTTAAAATCAATGTTCTGAGATTTTTACTGGTTTCCTTATTTGTGACTTGTTTCCCTATTACTTGCCTTAATTACTGGACAGTAGTTTGGGGATTTTTACCGACTCGCTATATGGTATGATTTGGATTCTTTGCCTTAATTGAATCCCTGTTGTGACCGTTAATTTATTATCCCCAATTAAAGGGGTCTTTTCCGGACTCCTTCTATGAATTGATTCTGTGATTTGGTTGATTGATCCTTATTTAATTGAACTATGATTCTCTTTACCTTACTTGTTCTACTCCCTAAGTTCTATATATACACTCTTATTCTGCCTCTCAAACACGAACAATAGTTCAAATACACACACACAAAAACTTTCTCTCATCACTCCTTCTACTACTTGTGCCCATTGCTTGTCTAGCCGGCTGAAAGCCAAGGCTAGACTGTGGAATCCTACCTACTTTACTTTCTGTTTTTGCTTCCTTAACTGGTATGTTCTGTGTCTAATGTCATTATGATGTTTCAAACCTATATGATTATCTGTTGCTCTATGTCTGTTAAACACATGTCTCTTCTGCACTAGTTTAATTACTTATGTACTTAATTATTTTCTATTTACTACTTGATTAGCATGTTTATGTTCACTCTTACATGTCTATTGTATTAATCAACATGCCATTCCTGCTTAAGTTTACAGTCTGTTTATTGCTTTAAATCAATATGTCTAATTTTATGTTTAGCGCCCTTATCTCTTCTATCCACTAACTTCTACTGGTAGGACCAATATTTTGTGGTTAAAACCCCTGTCCTTAACATGATCATCTCTAAACTTAGTCTTTATGATGTATTGTCTGTTGCTGCTAGTTAAAACAACTACTTAACACTAAGTGTGACTGGTAGACTTATGTATTTCTGTCAAAGATTCTAGATCAATGAATGATATGAATTTGTTGAGTGTCACTCAACCTTTGTCTGTTCCATGTCTTTGTGCTCAATGTATCCTGTCTTGCGTTTCTGATTCATGTGTTCCCAACCCTGATACCTATCTGTACAATTGCTTGTCCTCGCCTAGAATTGATTAATAAACCAAGTTGAATCTGGGCAATACCAAGCTTTATGATTATGCTGTTGTTTATTGAACCTTTTTCTCAGAATATTTTTAAAAAGTTTTCACTCTTAATATGTTTTTCCAAAACTGTTTCCATTCATGAGATGCTTTTTCACTCCTAAGTGTTTTACTCCGAAACTATTTTTTTCAAAAGTTATTCCAACTATGTCAATCACTCTCACTCCTACTCTTAGATTACTTAATATTCTGCCCCTCCAGTTTGTGTACTGCCTAGGAATCCATTAGATTCCTCCGAACTCTGGCACACTGGGGTTGGCCCTTCCACACTGCACATAACCACTTCTCTATTTGAAAGGAACTTGCTGTGAGCATTTCCCGGGGTCCCTGAGATCCTTGGGGAACTTTGACGCACCAGGATACCCCTATTGGACACTATGAGACTTTGGCATCTTGGACTATTTGAAGGCCTGGTGTTTCCAGGTTTATGTTGGGCCTATTTAAGCTCCCTATAGCATAACTTTTATTTATTCTATAATTCATTTGTTTATGGTCTGTAATAATAATCCTTGTAAACAAATATTGGGGAATTAGTAAAAATGGAGGGGTTCTTATATAATATTTGTAGGGAAAATGGATAGAAATCATGCCCTTAGGTTTATTATAACTATTTGCTTGCATTAGAGATCATGTTCTTAGAATTATTTGCTTGCATTAGAGACCATGCTGTTAGGATTGTTTGGCATACTAGAAAACATGTTATAGGCGCCTTATGTTCTAAAAAAACTCTATTTTCCCAAACTCCTGCATAATCATGTCCACTAAAGATTATGTCACTAAGCTATTACTACAATTCTGCCTAATAAACGCGTTCATTTTCTTATGTGCATTAGAAACCATGCTTTAGGACTGTTATTGCATTCGCTTTAAAACCACTCCAAAATTGCAAAAATCAGTAACTATTGTGTCTATAAGAGTAAGTTTAAAAACAATCCCAACACCTAGATATCATGTTATAGGGAAAAATGAATAAAACCAGTTTCGTAATTTTCATCATCTAGACAAGCATGTTTATAGGACATAATGAATTAAAACTATTCGTTCTAAATCTATTGTTAGAATTCTGATTATAGTTAGACATCATGTTTATAGGGTATCTCAGATCCACACCTAGGCAAGCTTGTAGGTAATTAAAATCCTGCAAAACTGGTAAAGTTGTGCTCTGTTATTCGTGAACTGCCCAGATTCAACAAGTCGTAAAATAAGTAGGCAAACTGATTAGGTCTCTATTGCCTCGGCTTATCATAATGCATATATTCTTTTTGTCATGCCCATCTAGATATCCTGCTCTATGACCTTTCTAAAACATCTGAAATCTTGTTGTTTGAGACGTGCTGATTGTTTGTTTATTTGTGGAGGTAAACATGAGCCCTTAATTGTTCTTTTACTTGACAGTCCTACATGTTCTTTATTGTCGCTTTATATTTTTCCTTTAAATACCTTAGGAGAGTCTTGAACTGCCTAAATTAGAGGTCATAAACACCTCCAGGGCCATAAGGAAAGGACGGGTAATGCACGCATAGAGTTCGTTTACTCAATAACTGCTTATATAACCACTAAGGGGAGGGTGATTGGGCAGTAAAGGATATGATGACCTATGCGCTAATACCACGTGTAACCTCTCTAGTTGAGGAAGGTTTACCGGGTGTTGCATAGATGTGATCCTATAGGCTAATAAACCTAGGACTTCCCATATTCTTTTAATACATATGTGTGCTTAGACTACTTTATTTGCTTAATGACTAATTCACAAAATAAGTTTGGTCATGACCCACCGTTGTGGACCTCGAGGGGTGCCTAACACCTTCCCCTTAAGGTAATTTCAAGCCCTTACCCAATCTCTGGTAACGCAAACTGGTTTATATGAGTTATTTGCAATAGGTGCCCTAACGCACCTTAAACTTGTTAGGTGGCGACTCTTCAATTTCTACACCTCTTTCCCAAAAGGAAAGGAGTTGTCAAAATGTCGAAACCCGATTTTGCGAGAAAAGGGGGCGTGGCAAGAATCACCTACATCAATAACTTTGGATGGATCGATCGGGGCCTTCTCTTGTCTTCGGGGAGCTTCAGAACTGGTCTCCCCGAGCTCATCTACCGAGTGCCCCTCAGCTTGAGAAATGTTCTGGCTGTCGACTGGCTCAAGGACTCCGTCTGACCACCACCCTCGGGAATCTCTTCAGCCTGAGGTGGGACAACGTCACCAATTTCTGGTTCAGAAGCTTTCGTCTCAACAACCGTTGGCTCAGCAAGATTCAAAGCAGTCACACTTCCTCTTCCCCAAAGTACTAGCTGGGAGTCATTTTTCCCTTCGCCCTCTGCCACTTCCGGGGTCAAGACCACTAAGTCGACCTTAGGATTTTGCACTTAAGCCTTCTTCGGCTTCGACGGCTTAAGCAGCGTTTTCCTCTTTCTCTTTTTATCCTTATTGGGTTTTGGGATATTTGCTTCCCCTAGGGGTGGTTCTCTCATCAAAGAGGCCTCTCATAGGCCTGCACAAGCGTAAAGCATAAACACAAGAAATGAAAGTACATTCGAAGGATATCTCTTTTAAGGAGCAAGTACGGCGGTAGTAAAACCTCACCATGGTTTTTAGCTTCCCATCGGGCCTTGGCCAGATCGTGCCACATGCGTTAAGCATACGGGCAGGTCGAATTGAGTTGGCGAACCCAGCCCGAGAGATCCTTAACAGTGCTAGGGTACCACACAACAACTGCATCAAAGGGAGTTAGTTTGAGGGGAAGAAGTTCCAAAGGAAAGAGAAAATACTTAATTAACATATTCACTTACGATTCATATTCCATTCCTCGGGGAATGGAATCCTTTCAGCGGGAATCAGATCCGAGGTCCTAACTCAGACAAAGCGGCTCATCCATCCTCTGTCTTTGTTTTTGTCGATGCAGGAAAAGAAGACCTTCGAGGCCCGTCGTTGAAGCTTAATTAGGCCACCTCGATACAGTCGGGGGCTGTACACCCTAATCAAATGGTCGAGGGTAAAAGGCATCCCCTCGATCATGTTCATAAAGTACCTAATCATGTAGAAAATATGCCAGAATGATAGATAGATCTGGCTGAGTGTCACCCGATATTGTCTGCAGAAATCGAGGATCACGGGGTCTATCGATGGAAAATATGGTTCCACCGGACCTAGAGTAAAAGGATATGTATATACGCTAAGGAAACCGGCTTTGTGTGTTGTTATTTCTTCCTCACAAAAAGGAATCTTCACTTGTACCGCCTCGCCCCAGTAGCAATCAGCCTTCACCTTCCCAGTGTCGGTTATCAGGCTAATATATCGGCACATGGGTTCACACTGCCCCGGTTTCGAAGAAGGCTTATCAACCTTGAAATCGGAGGACGTTTCACAGGGTCCGGGGACGCACTCCTCAATACGAGGAGGTGCTATTTCCTTTCTCTTAGACGAGCATGAAGATGAAGAAGCTTTATCATCTTGGGGAACGGTTTTAGAGGTCTTCGCCATTTTTTGCTAAAAGATTTTACAAGAAAAGAGAAAAACTAGATGAGAGACGAACACAAGAAAGAAGTAAGAAGAGTTGTTGAAGGTTTGAAGATATGATGAAAAGTAATGAGTGAAGGATTGGAGTATTTATAGGGGCTAGTCGTGCGCATTGGAGAAAGCCAAAAGATGGATAACCGTCGTAATCAATTCAAGGCTATTCAAGAGTCGTGCGAACGTGAATTTTTATCATCCTTTCTGTCACATCGATCGCTTACATGACATAACTGATGCAATGATGGAGGCATTGAAGAGTTGAAGAATTCAAATTGTTCCTTTCCATTTCATTCCAAGACACGCGGGGACTATCTGTATACGGCTATAATAGGGGAAGTCCGATTTTAAGGCCTTTGCAGCATTTCGAGTCCGATTTCGAAGGCCTCAAAGCAGAGCCTGAGGCTCGACTCCCGAAGTGCCTCCCTCAAGAGGGTATATCGAATACTCATCACAGCACACCTGGAGGTAATATGAAAATCGATGACCGCCATGGAAAGGTAGGAAATTCCCAAGGCCACGTGGTTAGAACTAACAAGGTCTGCAAGAATAGTACGGGTCCGTACTGAGCCATTATACAACTGTACCAATAGCATTTCTTGTCATAATTAGGCATGTACTATGTTGGAATTCCCCCCTCCTATATAAAGAGGACCCCTGTCATTTTGTAACACACATGAATATTAAATACAATAGAATATTCTATGCTTTCCTTGCCTAAATGTGCTCAACAATTACTCTACAGATTCATTTCTCTGCATTTAATATACTCCATTTATTGTTCTTCATTTATTGTTCATTATAGCCTAACCTCGAGGTCCAATTTCCAGTAAGCTCGAGGCCCCGCCTTGTAAGAATCTTGGTTTGCATACTTTACTTTTCTCACTCACTGTCATGCCCCAAAACCGAGGGATGGGACCGGTGCCTAACCGAGTGACCTGTTCAAGCAAGCCTGACTAGCCTTTCCTACCCGACTCGTTTCTCCCCATGTTTATAGTATACATTATTTACATGAGGTAGCAAGAGATAAATCAAAAGCATATATATATTCATAACATTAGGTCCATTTTCCTCTTTCACCATTAACAACATTAGATCTTTCAAAACATACATACTAATTACAAAATTCATGATACAGAAACACGGTTACGAGTAAATCCAATAACTACCCAAAATATATTCACAACCCTCATAAGTGTCTACGGAGCCTCTAAGAATATGGAGAAATGAACATAGACCTGCCGGCGAAAAGGCCCCGGCTATACCTCAAAAAGGGGCAACATGTACAAAAGAAGATCAACATGTAACTACACACGGCCCCGTGAGGAAATGGGGCTCACCAGAACTACTGGAGGGAGGAGGAGAAAGCATCACTATCGTCGATCGACGCTACCTGCTACAGAACCACCTATATCCATTTATAAAGATGTAGCACCCCCGGCAAAAGGGACGTTAGTACCATTGAATAGTACTAGTATGTATGATCAAACTCTACTCTAGACAGGATAAACATCAATAAGCAATGATACAAATAGAGACATCATATAACATTCACCGAAGAAGGGGAAAACACAAATAAGAGTCACCATGTTTCTTATCCCGTTTTGCCATCTTTTGGTTAATAATCTTTTAAGTTCAAGTGTTATTATTATTATTAATGAACCACCGTGTCATTCTCACACGGAGTCCGGTCTCAGCCCGACCGGCTAATCCATCCTAGGTGAGGCACCAACAACATCATAACTCATATCATCACCGTGGCATTTTCACACGGAGTCCGATATCTCACCGGATGGGTCATCTCAACTGAAACAGTGAGGCAATAATATCTCAATTTCACACCTCCGTGTGTACGGCATGGAGTCCGATCCCGGCCCGATCGCCTAGGCCATCTCACCCTAGGACATCACCCATCATTTCTTTGATCTTTTAGTTCACTTTTATCATTTTCCATCTTTTGATTCACATCTCATATCATTTCACTCTTGTGATTCATATTTCATATCAATTCAATCCTTTGATTCATATTTCATATCAATTCGATCTTTCACATCTACCACAACCATCACATAAGAGGGTTTGCACATGTAGTAAAAGAAGGAGCATAATGATCACAAGTCATACCCTTAATTAGTATAATGATATGTGAGTAACATAGAACGGCATAGAAGCAAGAATGTCCCAACTTGGCACATAAGGCACATAAATTCCATAGAGAATCATACCCGGAAAGTGAACACCAATAGGTTTATCCTATAAAGATTAAAGTTAGACATACATACCTCGATTTGGGATTTTCCCTTAATTTCTACCACAATCACCGGACCTTCTAGCACCTTCAATCTAGTTCACAATGTGGCATAATTGAACATAGAATTAGTAATAATAATCATGTCTTGAACTCATTTGAGCATTCTATCAAACACTAGGTGTTCCTCTAGATTAAATGGCCTCTTTTTAGTGAAAGATTACTCTAACCTATCTCCCTTCACTAGATTATGACTAGTTGGTTACATGCATGCAAGATTCCTACCCCCATCTTCATGAACTCACCTAACCATGTTTCATTTTAACAAAAATTTGGAAATTAAGGTTTGTGGGGTAGAAGCTTACCTCTTGTAGTGAAGAAATGGTGTCCTACTCGATAAATTCAGGCCTGAGCAGTGATGAAGGATCAAATTTGATGAAGTTGGGACTCTCTCTCACTAGAACCCACTCTCCCCTCTCTCTATTTTATCAGAATATCGTTAAAAAAAAGAGGGATGGGTGTTATATTGGCTTGGGGGTCGGGTTTTAAAAATCAAAAATTAGAAGCCCCGATGCAGGTTTGCGGTCCAGAATGCGATCGCATTTCAGTTATACGGTCCGCAAACCTACCGCATTATTGGCTTTTAGCTGGGCCAAAAGGAAAAGGAATCTTCCCGGGTATGCGGTACGCATACCTGTTAACTCCCTCCGCAAAAACTCAGGTGCAATTATGCGATAACTATGTGGCCCGCATACATAATATGCGATCGCATTTTGGGCCGCATAGTTGTCCTTAAAATGGACAGCAATCTGATCAACTATGCGACCACTATGCGGTCTGCAATATGCGATCGCATAGTGGACCGCAGATTCACACAAACTTGAAAAATTCTATCCTCCAAGTCCTGGGGTACTTTTCACTCCAAAAAGATCCGATTTAAGAATTTCTATAGTTATATCAATATGGGGATCTATCCGGGCATCGTTTTTAGTCAAAACATTTACGGGTCTTTACATCCTCCCCCACTTAAAATCATTCATCCTCGAATGAGGATCGGGGTATTAGTTGGGTTTGAAAATACTATATGCCAACCCCCAATTTTCACTAACTCCGATTTTTCCTAAAACTTTCGCCAGATTTTCCTTTGTAATTAGACCTATCCACCTCTCAGAGAGCCCCCGAAACACACTTCAACGAATTCCACATAATTCAGTTACTTCAACAAATTCCACATAATTCAGTTACTTCAACAAATTTCACATAATTCAGTTAACACAATAACACACAATTGTAGTACCAATTAAGGGTTCATAAGAGAACGGGGGATTAGGGGAGTGGAGTGGCTGTACACAATATGACATGTAATGCAATTATTTAGAGATAATCAACTTCATAAACGACTACCTGGCTTATTCAAACAAATGGGGGTACTTCTTTTTCATTTCATTCTCCGCTTCCCATGTGGCTTCCTCGACTTGCTGATTCCGCCATAACACTTTAACCGAAGCAATTTCCTTGTTTCTCAACTTACGAACCTGCCTATCCAGAATAGCAACCGGAACTTCTTCATATGACAACTCTTCATTAACTTCAATAGTCTCAACCGGTACGATGGCAGACGGGTCTCCAATCACTTTCTTTAACATGGACACATGAAACACCGGGTGTACCAATGACATTTCAGGGGGCAACTCCAGCCTATATGCCACATGTCCTATCCTTTGAGTGATCCTATATGGCCTGGCATACCTTGGGATCAATTTTCCCTTCTTTCCAAACCACATGACCCCCTTCATGGGAATACCTTTAAGAATACCCAATCATCTACTTGGAACTCCAAATCCTTGAGACGAACGTCCAAATAGGATTTCTAACGGCTCTGAGCAGTTTTCAACCGTTCCTTTATGATTCTAACCTTCTCCATAGCTTGGTGCACAAGATCCGGTCCCAACAGCTCGGCCTCTCCAACCTCAAACCACCCAATCGGAGACCTACACCTCCTACCGTACAAAGCCTCAAATGAGGCCATCCGAATGTTGGCATGGAAACTGTTGTTGTAAGAAAATTCTATAAGTGGCAAATGATCATCCCAGCTACCTTTAAAATCAAGCACACAAGCTCGCAACATGTCCTCAAGTGTCTGGATTGTCCGTTCTACTTGTCCATCAATCTGTGGGTGGAAGGGTGTGCTGAGATTTACCTGTGTTACAAAACCTTGATGAAATTTCTTCCAAAGGTTAGCTGTGAATTGGGCCCCTCGATCCGAGATAATGGAAAATGGAGTGCCATGGAGCCTGACTATTTATTTGATATACAACTGAGTGTATTGTTCTGCAGTGTCGGTGGACTTGACTGGCAAGAAATGGGAAGACTTCGTGAGCCGATCCACTATTACCCAAATTGAGTCAAACTTGCGCGGAGTCCGTGGTAACCCTACCACAAAATCCATATTGATCATCTCCCATTTCCACATTAGTATTTCTATAAGCTGCGCCAACCCACCGGGCCTCTGATGCTCGGCCTTCACTTGCTGACAGTTCAGGAACTTAGCCACAAAGTCTGCCACATCCCTTTTCATACTATTCCACCAATAAACTTCCTAGAGGTCGTGATACATTTTTGTAGAACCTGGGTGTACGAAATATCTAGAATTGTGAGCCTCTGCCATTATCCTCTCCCGAAGATCATCCATATCCGGAACACATAATCTCCCTTGGCACCGCAAAACACCGTCATCCTTGCTAATTGAAAAGGTTGTGGTCCTGTGATTGAGCATTGCCTCTCTTAGTCGTGCCATTGTTGGATCATTGAATTGCTTTTCCTTGACTTCCGCCACAAGCGAAGATTCGGCTCTGTTATGCACTACCACATTCCCTTCGTCTGAGGCCGTAAGATAAACCCCCAGACTGGCCAACTGGTAAACTTCTCGAGCCAAGGGCCTCTGACCTGCTTCTAAGTGAGCCAAACTACCCATGGATTTCCGACTAAGAGCGTCTGCCACCACATTCGCTTTCCTTGGATGGTACAAGATATTCATATCATAATCTTTGAGCAATTTTAACCATCTACTCTGCCTTAAGTTTAATTCCTTCTGTTTGAGTAGATACTGGAGACTCTTGTGGTCTGTGAACACATCCACATGGACCCCATAAAGATAGTGCCGCCAGATTTTCAATGCAAAGACAACTGCTGCAAGCTCCAAATCATGTGTCGTATAATTCTTTTCGTGATTCTTAAGTTGCCTCGAAGCATAAGTTATAACCTTACTGCATTGAATTAACACACACCCCAGACCAACCCTTGAAGCATCACAATACACCACAAACCCCTTTGTACCCTCTGGCAAGGTCAACACCGGTGCCGAAGTCAATCTTGATTTCAATTCCTGGAAACTCCTTTCACAAGCATCGGACCACTGGAACTTGACCGCTTTCTGCGTCAACTTAGTCAATGGGGAGGCGAGGGTAGATAATATCCAGCTAAACCCAAGAACCTGCGAATCGCTTTCGGGGTCGTTGGTCTAGGACAATCTTTCACAGCTGCGATCTTTTGGGGATCAACCTGAATCCCTTCCCTGGAGACAACATCACCCAAAAAGGTAACTGATTCTAGATAAAACTCGCATTTTGAGAATTTTGCATACAATTGGTACTGATGAAGAGTCTATAGAACTGCCCTGAGATAATTAGCATGATCTTCCTGACTTCACAAATAAACAAGGATATCGTCAATAAGACTATTACAAAAGAGTCAAGAAATGGCTTGAAGACCCTATTCATAAGGTCCATGAAAGCTGCTGGGGCGTTGGTTAACCAAAAGACATTACCAAGAATTCAAAGTGCCCATACCGAGTCCTGAAGGCGGTCTTAGGAATATCCTGCTCCCTGATCTTTAGTTGGTGATACTCGGACCGCAAATCAATTTTTGAGAAGAACCTAGCACCTTGCAATTGGTCGAACAAATCATCTATCCGAGGCAATGGGTATTTGTTTTATTGTGACCTTGTTGAGCTGTCGGTAGTCAATACACATTCGCAACGATCCATCCTTCTTTCTGACAAAAAGAACCGGTGCGCCCCAAGGCGACACACTTGGCTGAATGAAACCCTTTTCTAGAAGATCCTTCAACTCCCTCAATTCCGCTAGCGCCATTCTGTAGGGTGGAATAGATATTGGCTGCGTGTCTGGAAATACATCAATCCCGAAATCGATCTCTCTATCTGGTGGAATCCCAGGAAGCTCATTCGAAAAAACATCAAGGACTTCATTCACAATAGACACGGACTCGGGAGCAGGCACCGTAGAAGTGGTGTCCGCAAACCGGACCAAATGGTAGATGCACCCCTTTCTGATCATTTTCAGGCCTTAAGGTAGGAAATAAACCTACCTCTTGGCACAATATTATTCCCCTCCCACTCAATAGCTGGTTCATTAGGAAACTCAAGCCTCATAATTCTGGTTTGACAGTCGAGTTTAGCAAAGCATTAATAGAGCCAATCCATTCCCATTATTACATCAAAATCAACCACTCCTAGCTCAATAAGATCGTCTGTGGTATCCCGACTACACACCGTGACAACACAATTCCTATAGACTAGCGCGGCCGTAATAGATTCACCAACCGGAGTCGACACTGAGAACGACTCATTAAGTTGTTCTGGTTCTATCCCAAAACTTGAAGCAATAAAAGGAGTAACATATGACAAAGAAGACCCGGGATCAATAAGGGCATACACATCATGAGATTGAACTGTCAGAATACCTGTGACGATATCTGGAGAAGCCTATGCACTCTGACGACCACTCAGGGCATAGAACTGGTTGGGTCCTCCCCGACCCCATGCACCACCCCTAGATGCACCACGCCCTGCTGGTGCTGGAGGGCCTCGGGCTGGAGGGTGTGCTGAGGATGTAGCAGCTGAAGAACTGGATGGTTGGGCGATGCCCCAACCTGCTCCCTGGCTGGATGAAGGGTAGTCCCTCTGAATATGGACTCTCCTCCCACACCCATAACATAATGGCATGTCCAGGTGGCAGAGCCCCGAATTCCACTTCCCACACTTAGGACAGAGGGTCCTCTGCTGCTGCTGGAAACTCCCTCCTGATCGACCTTGATGGTGGAACCTCCTGCTACCTGGACCGGGCCCAAAGCGACCTCCCTGCTGATGACCGTGCCCTGATGGCGGGGCACTAGCTGAAGACCGAGCATAATACTGGGATGACCCTGATGACCCTCCCCCGAGGATGGTCTCCCACCTCCAAATAAACCCCCAGGGTCGCCCGCTGACCAGGCCCTACTACTACCCTCTCGATCCATCCTTAGCTTCAACTTTCGAGCCTCCGTAGCTTGGGCGAATCCCACAATCTTCCCATAGTTCACGTCAGAATGTAGAGCAGTTGTGGCAGTTTCGTTAACAACCAAGGGACCCAGGCCCTGCACAAACCGGCGAACTCGGGCCTCCATGGTCGGCATCATATGAACAGCATACTTGGACAGGCACACGAATTCCATAGATATTCCCACACACTTCTATTACCTTGCTTGAGGACCTCAAAATCTGATGCTCGGGCTGCCCTAATCTCGGTGGGCAAGAAATGATCTATGAAGGCATTTACAAACTCACTCCAACTCGCCAGAGGGCTCCCCTCCTCACAGGAATCCTCCCACATCTCGAACCAAGAATATGCCGCTCCCTTCAAGCGATAGGAGGCCAACTCTACTCCCTTTGTCTTAGTAGCACGCATGACTCGGAGGGTCTTGTACATCTCGTCGATGAAATCCTGAGGATCAGCCTCGGGGTCAGTACCTGTGAACTCTGGAGGGGCTAGCTGAAGAAACCGGTTAACCCTAGAACCTGAGGAATCACCTTGACCGCTAGAGGATGTGGAGGAAACATTTGATCTCTGGGCCAAAGAGGCCACCAATTGTGTCAACATCTGAATAGCTGCCCTAAGATCCCCATCAGAAATACCGGGACCAGAAGCTGGGGCTGGAGGAGAATCAGGAATATCAGCGGGAGGGATTGTGGCACCCTCCGCTGGAGCAGGAATGTCCCGGCCTTGAGTGGAGGAGTTAGGCTAATTCATGGTCGGGGAATTATTCTCACTTGCACCATCAGATTGGGAATTTATGGCCAATCCTGGGGTAGCATTGTCCTCTAGGCTGAATCGAGCTTTCTTCCTGGGTGTCATTTACTGAAAGTTGAAACAATGCACGAGTTAGAAGGAAACAACCTCACTTCTCACTCTATCGCACGATACAGAATGACAATGAAGCGTATTTTTCCTAAATGTCCAAGCAGCCCCCTAATTATAGATGTGGTCGACAACACACCGATAAGAAGGGCTCTACTAGACACGGCTCCGAGACATCCTAGGATACTTTTAAAACCTTAGGCTCTGATACCAAGTTTGTCATGCCCCAAAACCCAGGGACGGGACCGGCGCCTAACTGAGTGACCCGGTCAAGCAAGCCTAACTAGCCTTTCCTACCCGACTCGTTTCTCCCCGTGTTTATAGCATACATTATTTACATGAGGTAGCAAGAGATAAATCAAAAGCATATATATATATATATATATATATATTCATAACATTAGGTCCATTTTCCTCTTTCACCATTACCAATATTAGATCTTTCAAAACATACATACTAATTACAAAATTCGCGATACGGAATCACGGTTACGAGTAAATCCAACAACTACCCAAAATATATTCACAACCCACATAAGTGTCTACGAAGCCTCTAAGAGTATGGAGAAATGAACATAGACCTGCCGGCGACAAGGCCCCGACTATACCTCAAAAAGGGGAAACATGTACAAAGGAGATCAACATGTAACTCCACACGGCCCCGGGAGGAAATGGGGCTCACTAGAACTGCTGAAGGGAGGAGGAGAAAGCACCACTATCGTTGATCGCGCTACCTGCTACAGAACAACCTACATCCATTTAAAAAGATGTAGCGCCCCTGGCAAAAAGAACGTTAGTACCATTGAATAGTACTATTATGTATGATCAAACTCTACTCTAGACAGGATAAACATCAACAAGCAATGATACAAATAGAGACATCATATAACATTCACCGAAGTAGGGGAAAACACAAATAAGAGTCACCATGTTTCTTATCCCGCTTTGCCAACTTTTGGTTAATAATCTTTTAAGTTCAAGTGTTATTATTATTATTACTGAACCACCCTTTCGTTGTCACACGAAGTCCGGTTTCGACTTGACCGGCTAAGCCATCCTATGTGAGGCACCAACAACATCATAACTCATATCATCACCGTGGCATTTTCACACGGAGTCCGGTATCTCACCGGCTGGGTCATCTCAAATGAAATAGTGAGGCAATAATCAACATCATATATCAAATTCACACCTCCATGTGTACAGCATGGATTCCGATCACGGCCCGATCGCCTAGGCCATCTCACCCTAGGACATCACCAATCATTTCTTTGATCTTTTAGGTCACTTTTATCATTTTCCATCTTTTAATTCACATCTCATATCATTTCACTCTTGTGATTCATATTTCATATCAATTAAATCCTTTGATTCATATTTCATATCAATTCGATCTTTCACATCTACCATAACCATCACATAAGAGGGTTTGCACACGTAGTAAAAGAAGGAGCATAATGATCACAAGTCATACCCTTAATTAGCATAATGATATGGGAGTAACATAGAACGGCATAGAAGCAAGAATTTCCCAACTTGGCACATAAGGCACATAAATTCCATAGAGAATCAAACCCGGAAAGTGAACACCAATAGGTTTATCCTATGAAGACTAGAGTTAGCCATACATACCTCGATTTGGGATTTTTCCTTAATTTCTACCACAATCACCGGACCTTCTAGCACCTTCAATCTAGTTCACAATGTGGCATAATTGAACTTAGAATTAGGAATAATGATCATGTCTTGAACTCACTTGAGCATTCTATCAAACACTAGGTGTTCCTCTAGATTAAATGGCCTCTTTTTAGTGAAAGATTACTCTAACCCATTTCCCTTCACTAGATTATGAATAGTTAGTTACATGCATGCAAGATTCCTACCCCCGTCTTCATGAACTCACTTAACCATGTTTCATTTTAACAAAAATCTGGAAATTAAGGTTGGTGGGGTAGAAGCTTACCTTTTGTAGTGAATAAATGGTGTCATACTCGATCAATTTAGTCCTGAGAAGTGATGGAGGATCAAATTTGATGAAGTTGGGACTCTCTCTCACTAGAACCCACTCTCCTCTCTCTATTTTATCAGAATATCGTTAAAAATAAGAGGGATGGGTGTTATATTGGCTTGGGGTCAGGTTTTAAAAACCAAAAATTAGAAGCCCTGATGCAGGTCTGCGGTCCGGAATGCGATCGCATTTAGGTTATGCGGTCCGCAAACCTGCCGCATTATTGGCCTTCAGCTGGGCCAAAAGGAAAAGGAATATTCCCGGGTATGCGGAAACTATGCGGTCCGCATACCTGTTATGCGATCGCATAGTGCGCCGCATAACTCCCTCCGCAAAAGCTCAGGTGCAATTACGCGACAACTATGCGGCCCGCATACATGATATGCGATCGCATTTTGGGCCGCATAGCTGTCCTTAAAATGGACAGCAATCTGATCAACCATGCGACCACTATGCAGTCCGCATACTTGATATGCGATCGCATAGTGGACCGCAGATTCGCACAAACTTGAAAAATTCTATCCTCTAAGTCCTGGGGTACTTTTCACTCCAAAAAGGCCCGATTTAAAAATTTCTATAGTTATATCAACATAGGGATCTATCCGAGAGTCGTTTTTAGTCAAAATATTTACGGGTATGTACACTCACACTTAGCATTTCTTATCAATCAAATAGTATTAAAATAAATCACATACTTTTAGAACCACAAAATTAAATATAATTGTTAACACCATTTTCAAGGTAAGCAATTTCCCTATCTGTTCTTCGAACATCTCGTTAACTAGGCGTTGACATGTTGCCCCCTCATTTTTTAGCCCAAAGGGCATCACATTATAGCAGTAGGTCCTATATTTAGTGATGAAAGAAATTTTTTCCTGGTCTTCTGGGTCCATCTGAATTTTGTTGTACCCAAAATAGGCGTCGAGAAAGGTAAGTATCTCGTGTCCAGCCGTGGCGTCCATCATTCGATTGATGTTAGGAAAAGGAAAGAGTCCTTTGGAGATGCTTTATTTAGATCCTTATAACCCACACACATTCTAAGCTTGTTCCCCTTTTTGGGGACTACAACTACATTGGCTAACCACTCGGGATATTTAACTTCCCGAATGGACCCTATTTTAAGGAGTTTAGTTACCTTTTCTTTTGTGAAGGCATGCTTCACCTCGAACTGAGGCCTTCTCTTGGGGTCCAAACTCAATCGATGAGTTTTAATATCAGGCGGAATTCCTGTCATATCTAAATGGGACCACGCAAAGTATTACATGTTATCAATAAGAAATTGAATGAGTTTTTTCCTGAGTTCGGGGGTTAACCCCGTTCCCAGGTATACCTTATGTTCGGGTAGATACTCGATGAGTATCACTTATTCTAGATCTTTGACCGTTGATTTAGTTGCATTCGATTCTTCGGGGACGACGAAAGTTCGAGGAGTGAGAAAATCCTCTTCGTCATCTTCGATCACCTGTTTATCTGCTTCGGTCGAGGCTGGGGGAAGTGGTTTCTATTTGTCTGACACCAAAGGCCTCTGCCCTTCCATCCCTTGGATAGATAGAGAGGGAGGGCAGAGCTTTTGGTTTTTTAATGCTTGCTTATCTTTGACGCTCGAATGATCTGAGGCCGAGGCCGCTGGTACTGGTGTCACCTCATCGACTGCAAACATCTCCTTCGCAGCGTGCTGCTCCCCATAAACTTTTTTTATCCCATCCTCTGTTGGGAACTTCATCATTTGGTGAAGGGTTGATGGTACCGCCCTCATGTTATGGATCCACGGCCTCCCGAGCAGTGCGTTATTGTTTTCCCAAGAAAGGAAATAGTTTTGAAGATTGACAAAGGAACTCAGAGATGAACCAGGTCCATCACAAGTGACATAGACGAGCAGAGTCAAAGGCATGTGAGATGCACATGCAGGAGATAAATGTATTCTGGTGAAATTGAGATATCTTCTGATCGAAAAGATTGCAAAAACGAAAAATGAGAAGGACTCCTTACTCAATAAGAATAGAATCTAAGATAAGGAAGGATTTGAGGATTTGAGTTTGACTAGAACTCTTCCACCAACGAAGAGTTGCATTAGGATTCTAGTTAATTCCTTATCTGCTAACTCCTCTATATTGCAAAATGTTCTTATTGTAAAGTGAAACACAAAAGCAGAAGCAACATGTGAATTGAGAGAAAAATAGCAAGGAAATTTTGTGAGCAATTCGTGTGAGATTTAAGAGTGCGATCCTGAAGCTACACGAACCAGGTTGAAGAACAATCTCCACAAAGAGTTTTATATGTCTTTCTTTATTTCTAGTTCAAAGTGTAGTAGGCGTCTTGAGTTGTACCTTTCAGCTTTCTTAGAAGCAAATTGTACTAGGTATTGAGTTGTATTATTCAAGTTAGAGTTAACTTGACGTAGTTGCAACAACCTGTGGTGTGTTGATATAAGGGTTAGAGATAATCCTTAGGTTTTCAAGAGTTTGTAAACTTTGTTGTTGGCTCAGAGTTGTAGTGAAGTGTTTGAAGAAAATCCTACTGGGTAGTAGGTCGTGGTTTCTTCACCTTTTGAGCCGAGTATTTTCCACGTAAAAATATATGTGTTCTTTAATTTCTGTAATTATTATTCCGCAAACTATAGGAGTTGGAACACATAGAATAACCTGATCCTTCTATAACTAGTGCACGCGAAAATTGGACACCACACAAATCACCCCCTCTCTTGTGTGGTATTGACGCATGTCACTTTCGATGACATGAAACATCGTATCCTGGATGGTCCCGACTACGTTTACTAGTAAGATTATTTATCCTTTTGTTGGCTCGATTTCCATGTTGAAGTCGTTCAAGACCCGAGATGCGGGCACAATTTGATCGATTAGGCCGAGCTATTCTACGACCCTCGACCTGATTATATTTGTCGAGCTACCTGGATCCACAAGAAAACGTTTAACTTGAACTTTATTTAGTAAAATAGAGATTACCATGGCGTCATTTTGCGGTTGGGAAAGGCCTTCTGCCTCCTCATCATTGAATGTAAGGGTGCCTTCGGGCATGTAAGCTTGGGTCCATTTCTCCCTTGTAATTGACACTTTGGTGCGTTTTAAAACAGGTCTTTGCGGGATGTCGACTCCACCGACAATCATGTGGATAACATGCTGAGGCTTTTCTTCATCATTCTTTTTGTTGGCGTCTCTCTCCCTGAAGTGGTTCTTGGCTCTATCACTGGGGAATTATCTGGGATGATCCTCGTTGAATAACCGATCAACTTCTTCTCTTAACCATCCGCATTCTTCGCTCATATGGCCATGTGTGCCATGGTACTTGCACATCAAGTTAGGATTTCTTTGAGAATGATCGATTTGTATCAGTCTCAGCCACCTAGTGTATTTAATCCTTCCAATGACTGATACAATACCCGAGGCATCGACGCTGAAGTTATACTCTGATAATCGAGGTGCTTCCGTGGGATCCGCATACTTGTCGAATCTAGTCTTGCTCATGAGTCCCCGAGAATTATGTCCTCGGTCACCCCTTCGATCATTACGGGTGGAATTACGTCCCGTATGGTTGTTTCTTCTATCTGCAGCGTACGACTGATATCAATCTTTGGTTGGTCTCGATTCTCTATTAAAATCCCTTTGGTTCTTACCTGTGGACCGGTTCGAATGCACTAAATTTGAGGGGGCTCACAGTTGAACGTCCTCAACTCTAATCTTTGACTGGTATCGATTGTGAACATCCTCCCAAGTCACGGCCGGGTATTTTATCAAATTTTGTTTCAGTTGGCGTGATTCAATTGAGCATTCAGTCCGTGTGTGAAAGCTTGAACAGCCCAGTCGTCCGTAACCGGTGAAAACTCCATGCATTCCATTTGGAACCGAGATACAAATTCTCGTAGCATCTCATTTTCCCTCTGTTTTACTTTGAAGAGGTCTGATTTTCTTGATGCAACTTTTATAGCTCTTGCGTGTGCTTTTACAAACGAGTATGCCAACATGGCGAAAGAATCAATAGAGTTCGGAGGCAGGTTGTAATACCAAATCATGGCCCCTTTGGATAAGGTCTCCCCAAATTTCTTCAGCAGGACTGACTAGATTTCATCATCTTCTAAATCATTTCCTTTAATATCGCACGTATAATATGTAATATGCTCATTGGGGTCCGAGGTACCGTTGTATTTTGGTATATCGGGCATCCTGAATTTCTTCGGTATGGGCTTTGGGCCGCACTTGGAGGAAATATTTCTTCTACAAATTTCTTGGAGTCCATTCCCTTTAGGATCGGTGGTGCCCACGGGATCTGATCAACTCGATAGTTATAGGTTTCTACCTTCTTATCAGTGGCTTCAATCTTCTTCTCCCCCAACTCTATCCTCTTAGTAAGTTCCTCGATCATTTTCATTATGGATGGATCGGTCGTCGAAGTATTGTCACCTGATCTTTCGGGCTCGGTACGAAGAGTAGCCTCTTGCTCGACCCTCTACTCGTAGCCTGGTGCTGATTTTGCAATCGGGCAATAACGTTCTGTTAGGCTTGTAGCATTTCCAATATGACTTGGATACTAACACCTTCGTCTCCTCTGCCTTGGGTACCTTGACTGTCGGTCTGACCTTCTCTGCGTACGCTTCCATCGGGGTCCCCGCCTAAATCTGCATTCAAAGCAATGTGTGAACCGACGTCCACCGGGTTAGTGGGTGGCGCTCCTCCGAGACCAGCTTGTAGGACCTCGACTCCTGGAGCGGCAACATTCTCGTTCTCCCCATGGAGTCCCAGGCCATTGTCACCGTGTGTAGCATTGTTTTGTGAGTTTGACATGATTTATCCCGAAAACAAAAATTCCCGACAAGAAACAAGCATAAAATAGTGTGTAATACCAGAATTAACACTAAAAAATCGCTATTATCCTTAGCCCCACGGTGGGCGCCAAACTGTTACCTCGAAATATAAGTAACAATTAAATTTTTTATGTGGTTAATAGGATATGCAATCCAATTCAATGTTAATTGGTAAATAATGAGACGAGTAAATGAATTAAACAATTATATGAATCAAACTCGTGTGATTATGAGCCGTCGACCTCAATCTGGATCAGATTCGAGTATGATTTGCCAAGAAAAATAAGAACAACAGTAATGGTATGAACAACTCAAATACAAAGAATTAACAGTAAATAAAAGAGCTTTGTATTCAACAGTGCGAGTAAGAATTTAGAGCGTTATGATAATTGTGATAATGATGATGGATACAAGTGAATAAGATTCCTCCTTATATAGTAGAGGAATCCTAAGTAAGGAATGACACTAATTACGGAAGTAAAATACATGATTGGCATTGTTAACCGTCAATAGCTCTACCGGCTCCGAGATTCTCGTCGGGATTGATGATTGAGTGCGGATATTTCGTAATTCGGTTACTGTGGGGTCAATCCAGTCTGACCTCGATCCCTCGGCCTACACATTTCTCGAGCCCGAGCTTGCTTTGACGCGCACTTACTTTCAAGGAGGGCTTGCTTTCGAAGTGCGCCCTCGAGCCCTTACAATTGAGCCTCTCGATTTCATCGTACACAATCACGTAACAAATTCAACTGTATAGTTTTACGAGTAAACAAGGATATACACAGAACCCAGTCATTTGAATTCGAACAACAGTCGCTAGGAGCTTAAATTTTTATTTTTTAATCTTCTTGCATGAGGTGTAGGTGAGCAATATGTCAAATTTAATAGTGTATTCAACACAATATTTATTTAGGGCTGTGGATTAGAAGTGTCCACTTTTTCATACGTTAAGGACTATTTCTGTGAAGGGACAAACATGAAGGCCTTCGTAACCTTTTACATCAAGGACTATTTGGTGTTTTTTCTTTTTGTTTGCGACTTCGTTCACTTCTTCCACAGGTTCTGCCTTCTGCTCAGTCCACTACTCGTCGCCGGCGACACCGATGGCCTTTATTCGTTTGCATTTCCTACCCTTCTCATCTCAGCACTTCAAGATCTCCGCTCTGAAGCACCCCAGTAGATTCTTTTGCACAGAGGCTCCCCCTTCTAAAACCATAGAAGAAGAATTTGCAGCAACTTTGACTGAGCAAGAAGAGACATCTGACGTCTTCAAACAATGGGGCTTCACAGAAAATGACATCTCCAAGATTTTCAAGCGCCTCCCATCTTCCCGCAGAATGTCACAGACCCTTCTCCAATCAAAGCTCCAGACACTCACTGACTTGGGCATTACATCCTCCCACCTTACAAAGATTATAACATACCGTCCTGGTCTCTTACGCAGGCGAATCGAAGGTTGCTGGGAAAAGCGCCTTCAATTTTTGAGAACATTGTTTGGGTCAAATGAGGTATTTCTTAAAGCTGTTATGAGAAATCCATCATTGCTTACTTATGATTTAGACGACAAAATTAGGCCTGTGATTAGAATCTATGAAAATTTGGGTCTTAGTAGAAGTGACTTAGTATCTATGTTACTGGTTTGCCCTGAAATGATTTCAAGAAGTTCTGTAGGAGATGAGAAGCTTGATTTAATTCGTAGAACGAAGGTGCAAAAGGGTTCCAGGATGTATAAGTATGTGGTTGCATTGATTCTTGTTTCGCGGGTTGAAACTATCCGTGGAAAGGTGGCTAATTTGGTGAAAAACGGGTTACAGGAGGATGAGGTTTTCCAGCTTTTCGGAAGATCACCACTCGTGAGCACGCTTTCCATTGATAAAGTGAAAAGGAATATGGATTTTGTAATAGGCACTATGAAGCTATCTGCCAGTGTCGTACTTCACAAACCGAGTTTGCTCTTCCTGAATTTGGATAAGGTTATTAAACCACGATTTCTTTTAGGGGAAAAGATAGAAGATATGGGGCTTCTCCCCCAGTTCAAGGGTCCTGCGGTTTTCACAGCATTGAGGATGACAGAGAATCGGTTGATGAAGCACTTTATAAATTGTCATCCGGAGAATGTTAGGGATGAGCTGTTGGCCTTCTATACAAACTGCCAAACCCCTTTATCTGAAACGAATGCCAAATGTGTTTGAAAGT
This sequence comes from Nicotiana undulata, assembly GCA_005239495.1. Lineage (NCBI taxonomy): Eukaryota > Viridiplantae > Streptophyta > Magnoliopsida > Solanales > Solanaceae > Nicotiana > Nicotiana undulata. The sequence continues at coordinate 38,255 of ML253483.1, forward strand.
TAAAATGGAATTTGCTTTGTTGATTAACTTTTTAGAACATGACTAACGATGCTAACTGATTTTTCTTCTCAGGTATTTTGATTTCCTTACCAAGTAATAATCTTGCATACTGTATTTTATATGTAGCATTCCTAGGACATGTATCTTAATGGTCATATTATCTGCATTACTATAGATATTCACATAAAATACTTTTGTTGTGACTCTAATTAGTTTATGTTATGAAATGTGGTTAAGGTCATTTGTAGAACCAAATTAGATTATCTTTGAAGGAGAAGTTTCTCAATATTCTTTAAATGGTTTAAAAGAACACAATCAAATTAGATTATCTTTGAAGGAGAAGTTTCTCAATATTCTTTAAATGATTTAAAAGAACACAATTTGCATCTTGTGCTCGTTTTGTAATCTTTAGACTGCTGCTTTTTAAAATATGATAACTAGCTTTGTTTTAATGGTCTTGAAGGAGAGCCTTGGAGCAACGGTAAATCTATCTTCGTGTGACCTATAGGTCAGGGGTTTGAGCCCTAAAAGCAGCCATTAATGCTTGCTTTAGGAAGGTTGTCTACATCACAACCCTTCGGGTGGCTGGACCCTGCGTGAGCGCGGGATATCTTTTGCCGGGGGCTGCCTTCTTCTTCTCTCTTTCATTTTTTTGAATAGCTTTCTTCCAGAGTCCTCTCTCTCTCACCCGCACAGATATTTGAACTTATGTGGAACATTTAATGAATTTATGTTTTCTGGAGATAACGTTGAGAAGTTTGATATTGACGGTGAGTTAGGTTGATCTAGGGGTGTGCATTCGAATCGGTTTATCGATAAATCGAATCGATTATTTGTTATCGGTTTATCGATTTATCGATTTCGATTTCGATTTCGAAATTTTCCTTATCGAATTATCGATTTCAATTCGATTTTGTCCTCTTCGGTTATCGGTTTATCGATAAACCGATAAGATATACTAAAAAGACAAATATACCCTTATTCTATAATACCCTTTCCTTTACCCTAAGTCCCTAACCCTATTATTTCCTCTACCCAGTCTTTAGCGCCGTTTCTCCCTCTTCTTCTTCTCCTCCTTCAACGTGGAATCCCGCAAATTTTCTTATTGGTGTAATCGATAAGCCCCAAAAATCGATAAATCGAAATTGAAAAAATCGAAACCTTATTGAAACGATAACGATAAGCATATGTACAAATCGATAATCGATAAGTAATTATCGATAAGGTTCAAAATCGAATCGATAAATCGAATGCACACCCCTAGGTTGATCTAGGCTCTTATGTTTCTCTCTTTTTTCTTCCTGATAAATAGGCACTTATTTCTCTTTGCAGTAGCAAATTTGCATGCAAACGACATGCTGAACAGAACTCTGAAGGTAGTACTTATGTTGACATATTATTACATTTGAATGAGATAACAGGTTATTTGTGACTGCTTTATTGAGGTGCTCATGCATAAGTTGATTCAGCTTGTTCTTTGACTTTTCAGAATGCCCATTTTGTTGGTCCTGTCATGTGATGTGATGTGACACTTGTGAGCTTAACAAAGTTTAGTTGTCCACATGTTCTACCTCATTCTGGTAAAATTGTTCATCTCTCCCTAAGATTATGGATTGACAATATTAACCTCAGAAGAAAATCAAAAGTACATTATTGAAAAGTGTAAACACAGAGGCTGCGGCAACCATCTGGAGCATCATGAAATCTCTTCTTCCTCCTGGAGATACTCCCAACAGATAGTCCAAGTGTGACTCAGTAGAGTTTAAAGGCTGTGGTGCTCTTCACACTTATCCTTTCCATTCACACATCCTCTGAAACTGTGGACAAAGTAAAACAACCCGAACTGGATATGAAAAACAAAAAATTCTTTACTTTTGGAAATACATGATGACAAAGAGAAGTGCAACATTTATGGGAATCAGTGGGGTCCAAAGGAGAGGATGAAAATGAGGAAACTGAAGGTTTTGCTGTTGGTAGGACATTTGTTTCTATCAACTTTAGGTCCTGGAGTCCTAATTTGTCTGTCACTTTTCATTTATTTAGAGGCAATTGGACCAACTTATAGAGTTAAATCCTGCTCAGATTAATTGAGCTGTGTTGTAGGCGTCTTTTTCCCAATTTAGAACATCGAGCCACTAATTCTAGCTCGTGCCTACTCTTTGGTTTATCGAACCTCTGCGCTAAGCTTTATGTTTTAATCTGTTGTACTATTTCAGGTTTATTTAAATATTTTGCTCGTGAAAAAACAAAAATCGCAAGAACATTTAATACCTTAGAATTGGGTTACATGTGATGGAGAATGATTAACATTGCCCATATCGGATATGTAAAGGTATCCAAATATTATATAATGGTCTTTGATTACTCTATCTGTTACCTTAATTAACATATAGATTGGATACTCAGATTCTTATGTTTTTATCAGTGGAGAAAAAAGTTTTTGAATGAGATCTTGGAGCACACGACATGGATGGTGGAGCAAGAAGAAAAAATTGGTAATAAGATTTTTGAAAAAGGAATAAAAGCGTAAACTGCTTCTCATCCCACAAGAAATACATCCATTCCATTCTGTTCTTGTTTAGATACTAGTTAATAGCATTCAGCACCACAGTAAATGAATTGATGAATCATGAAGGGGGCTCTATTATGCCATGAGCTTATAACTCTGGTGAACCTTTTTTATTTTATTGGTTATTACTGAATCTTACTTATTTAGAGTATGTGATGCTTGGTATTGCATCATCTCCCTGCTATTACTGACTGGGACAAGACTGCTACCTGAAAGGTTCTGGTTATAATTAAGCATGAAGCATCAGTTCAAAAGAATATGCAAAACATTATTGGGCCAAAGAAATAGGGGCCAAGGAAAAACCATTATTACGTCCTTTATTTATGATTTCTTGGTTGTATATTTGAATTGCCCAGCTTAAATCCTTTTTTTGCTCAAAGTCTTGCTATACCTTTTAGGTGGATCCGTTATTAGACAACATAGTGTATGTAATACAGGAACTGTGATAAGGCCCCGATTTGCTTCTTTATTTTATTTTATTTTAACTTCAGTTGTACTCAGGTTTGGGGCAAGCATGAAGTGAAGCGAAACGATAAGGCTTCAATTCGCTTAAATTGTGAAGCATGAAGGGAAGCGCAGCGCTTCATTTAAGGGAAGCGAGCGCTTCATTTAAGTGAAGCGAGATTTCCAAGAAAAGGCCAAAATCAACCTTCCACAAAGACAATATATATGAACACATCTATAATTTAAACACTAAAAAGTAAATAGCACAACATCCTCCATTAGTCAAGCTAATTGAGCACTAACATGTAAATGGATCAACATCCTAGACTTCTACGATTGTCAAAATCTTGTATTCACCACCGCATTGATGATCATTTTCCATTTCTTGCCTTCAACTTGTCCATTATAATGAACATCCAAACTTGTTTCATTCTACTTTATGATCCGCCAGAATTGTTTTGGTCTCTTCCGCTAATTAGCTTCATGATAAGTGGATGGTTTCTTCCTAGACCAAATTGGCCTACAATGTCAATGAAGGCTCCAAAAGTGTCATAAGACACAATTTAATGGGAGACATGCACCATACATCCATCTTGTATAAGTTGTAACTGATCCTCATAATCTCCCTAGCAACAACTTGAGGATCACCGCTTTTTTAGTTTGTTTCAAAAAGAATATCTCTTTCTATATTTAATAACTCTTTAACCCCCAATATTCCGCATGACATATTTAAGAACATAAGATTCGAGGAAATTTTTGTACATTATACACATCTCTAATTTACGATTACAAGATTTAAAAGTTTATTTTACTTTTCTTAATCTACGTGCCCAGTGACATATAAATTAAAATGGATAGAGTAGATAATTAAAAAATTCTACTGACCAAAACTAATTTTAATATATGAACAAACTGAAGCAGCAATAGTTTGGGGAGTTTTAGCAGAGAAATAAGAAAAAAATGTGCATCAACGGAAGAAAAAAAATCACATAGGAGGAAGAAAAATAGTAGGGCAGAGAAGAAGGTAAGAAGAAAAAGAAAAAAAGAAAAAAAAGAAGGAGGAGGAAGAAAAAATGGTGGAGGTAGAATAAAAATCAAAGAGAAGAGAAGAAGTGGAGAGAAGAAGGGGGGAAGAAAAAGAAAAATACGAAAGAGGAGGAGGAGGAGGAGACAGAAGAAAAAAACCTTACCTGGAAAAAGTATGGATGTTAAAAGAAACCCTAACTCAAAGTCACAACTTCTGAACCAGCGAAATAAGTTAGCCTTCTTAACTTTTATTTTTCTTCAAAGTTGACCCACTATGTCACGGCCCAAAACCGGTCCAGGTCGTGATGGCGCCTAACGGTGGCGTTAGGCAAGCCAACGAACAACAACAACGAAAGTGCGGAATACAATAACGACATGGGGCAAGGCCGTAGAAACAAGCTGAACCACAGCTAGGCCCAATACATATATAACCCTGATAACTATAACAAGTGTGTGCCAGGACTAGTGTCACAGTGTCAACGGGCGGCTACATAGATACAACTGTAGAAAATACATATACAAAATATACAAGCCGCAGTCTGGAACAAAAGACTGCAAAAAGGAAACTAGAAGGCTCCAGAAGTGTTGTCAGGGAAACAAAAAAAACACTGCTCACCGTCTGGAGCGACCCCGCGGTCAGTATCTATCAACAGGCGGACGACCGGACGGACCAGCCTCAGTACCTGCACAGTCAAGTGCAGAAAAGAAGGAAAGTGCAGCATGAGTACATATAAACAAATATGTACCCAGTGAGTATCCCGTCTAAACTCGTAAAGAGTAGTGACGAGAGGTAGAATACATACTCACTAAGGTCCAGTACATAATGAAACAAAACACATGCTGAGCAATGAATCATGTGAGATAGTACATCACGTATAAGAACATGTAAGCAACAATCAATAACTGATCTTAAACATAGTCTCCTTTTGTAAACTATTCATAGTTATATTTCTTGTTCTCTTATTTATTGACCGAAATGACTTATCTTTATTCTCAGTTGTTTACTTCCCAGTACTCTGTATTGTTTCTCAAC
>MDKH01168172.1:0-30537 GCA_005239495.1 Nicotiana undulata
GTGTGTGTGTGTGTGTGTGTGTGTTGGATCGGCCTGCACGCCGCAGTAGTTATGTGTATTCATGGTACCTGTTGAGTGAGAGTGCTAAGTGTGAGCATTGACTTGTGCTAGTGGAGTCACGGGTGAGTGAGAGACCTTATTTATGAGTGATATTGTGTCGAGAGGCTATAAATTGTGAGATCACTGTTTTTCCTCCATTTTACACTGAGTCTCTTTAATAAACGCTGAGCTAATGTTTTATGCAAGTTTAAATGGGGAAACTGTAGTTTGCAAAGTATTTGGAAAAATGTAGACTTTTGATTTACTCTATTTGTTTGCACTAGCACATGTTTGTATGAAATTATCACTTTTAAATGCTCGTCATTGCACTCAAGTCCCTAGTTACTTTGGTTACTTACTGAGTTGGCGTACTCAAGTTACTCCCTGCACCTTTGTGTGCATATCCAGGTACCATATCTAAGCGTTAGCTGATTCTCCTTTACTCGGAGTTGATCGAGGATAGAGGTAGTTTCTCGCGTCCCCAGCTGGCCTTCTTTCCTTTCTTTAGTTCATAGATTTCTAGTATTCCCTGGATTGTAATAGTAGAGGACTGTTATCAGATACTGCATCTCTTTAGATGCTCATGATAGTTAATTCTGGGTGTTGGAACCGTGGTTAGACCTGACGTTTTTGGTATTATTGTTGTTGATTATGTTTTTGAACAGGAAATCTAAATGAAATATCTTGATTTATCATTTTAAACGGAAGGCTTCAAATGTTACTCTCAGTAGTTGTCTAGCCTAGTTCCACGATAGGCTCCATCACGGCCTATATGGATTTGGGGTCGTGACACAAAAGGACCTTGCCTATGCTTGATCTTCCTAACTCCATCGATCAGGTTCCCCAGTTCGCGCAAGGCCCATAGCAGGTAAACTCTTGCTAGATGTCCTCCCTCGCTTCCTTTCAGCACTCTGGCAGTCGGCAACCCTTTTTCTTGTCTTTTCTTCAAGCTCCATCAAACCCTGCTCCAGATATTCTACCCTTTCATTAGATGTGATAGCCAATTACCTCCATCCATTTATTAATCTCTTGTCTGTATCGTGTATCTCCTGATGTTCGGCCGCGGAGTCATGAATCCTCTTGCGCAATTTGTTGTATTTTACTTAGGTCTCAGCATCCTCGTCTATGACCCCGTTTCCCCGACCGATTCCTGGCTTAACTATCCCAGCTAGGTTGTCCTCGAACCATGTAGGGTAAAAGGGTGCATGTCCCGCATGATACCTGTCTTGCTCGGCGGTGTCCTTCTTCAAAATAATGTTTGAGTGCCACATAAGCTGAGCTTGACACTTGTAAGGGATGTCGTCATCCTGAAAATCCGCCCGGAAACTACTCATCTTTTCCACCCGCGGTATGATCTGCTTCATGCTTTCTTGAGTCATATCCCTGATGGGAACATAAGGGTATATTCCCCTTAACCCGATCAACACTAAGTGAGGAGCGTCCCTAGACCTGATGATGAACTCGTCAGTAGGGAACCATTCAAACATCCACTGAACCTGATCCTCAGTCAAATTGTCGAAGCACTCCACCCATTCCTTAGCACTTTCTGGTTAAGCAAACATGTCTGAGATATAAGTCATCCTCTTAGGGTGATGGAAGGCTATATGATCATTCCACGCCCTTCGTGGAAACTCTTGACGATATTGACCCTTTTGGAGATGCTCCGATAACTAAAGCTACAGCAATAGGTTGCAACCTTCAAAATGTTTGAACCCCTTCTGGAAACAGTCCAAAGTAGATGTGAGCTATGATCATAGGGACTATGGTGTATGTTTGTCCCTCGATTCCTTCCATTAATTTTTTGGCTACCATAGCCAGTCTGGTGTGAATTTTGTCCCCTTTCATTGGGAACACTATCATACCGAGGAAGCAAACAACAAACACAAAAACTCTGCGGTGAATATGACCCAAGGAAGTGATAGAGAAATCATCGCGGAAAATACAGTAGGACTTGCAATGACCGTGTCGTTCATACAAGTAGTCAAAGGGTACATAAGATTTCTTTAAGCACTCCAAATCGGCATTCTTTTTCAAACCCACTATCTTTAGGAATCCCCTACTAGTGCAATTTTTCTGGTACCAATAAACCAGAGTTGTCCCAAGGTAGCCCAGCAAACCCTCTTATTTCTTCTAGGAGCGGAGTCATTTATATGTTCCCAAAGTGATACACAGACCTTTCACTATCCCAGAACATGGTCGCAGCTTCTATCAGCATATTGTTAGGTTGGATGTCTAACAAGGAAGGAAAATTTCCTAGAACCTTCTTCATATGTTTCTTGTCACTTGAGGAAAGGCCTTCCCACCAATCCAGTATCAGTGGTAGTATATTACGGACCATGCCGAACCTGCGGACCTCGTGCCTCATTTTCTACAAAACAACTAAGGTTAGGCCCTTTTCCCCCTCCTGATTCGACTATTTATACATCCATGATTAGCATATTGGCATTTAGTTCTCCAAAATTAATGCACCAAACGTGGTTACGTCCGTTGGGATTTTGGAAACCCCGGTGGACTTTTGGAAAAGGTTTGTCTTAAAGGGTTATTATGTGGACAACATATTAACCCGGCTAGGTTTGACCATGATGCATGTACAGTTAATCAGAGTAAGATTATTATGGAGGGTCTAGACTGGTACCCTCAAGCGAACAACTTGAGGGGGAAAGGCACGGAACCGTCGATTGCACCGTTGATCGACTAGTTTTACCACAAATAAGTCTTTCCGAATTGAAAGGGTGATATATAGGAAGAGCGCAAACACTTATCACGCGTTGCTGTAGGATTGATTACGCACGAGTGGATTATGATGTTGGGCATGATTTATGCAGCAATAAATAGCACGTTGTCACGTATTTGCACGTTAAATAATAAATGAAGTATTTAATAATTGAAAGAAATTTAATAAAGAAAACAAGGACGCAAGTCAGTTTTTGTAGTGAAGAAAAATCATAAATACTTGAAAATAGACAATTAAGTTCACAAAAAGGGGGAAGGGAAAGGGTGCATGTATTAACAGGATAAAGCATGCTTCAGACTAATTCACATAAACAAGTTTGTCATGGTAAGAGCCTTATTATCCCCAACAGAGTCGCCATGCTGTCGCACCCCTTTTTTCCTTGCGGAGTGTGGGTTTCGACATATTTTGGGACAACTCATTTCCTTTTGGGAAGGGGTATGGAATTTGAAGAGTCGTCGCCTAACGAATTTAAGGTGCGTTAGGCCACCTAAAAGCAAATAACTCATAAACCGGTTTACTTTACCAGAGATCGGGTAAGGGCTCTAAATTACCTTGAGGGGAAGGTGTTAGGCACCCCTCGAGGTCCACAACGGTGGATCCCGCCCAAACTCAATTTAAGAGAATTAGTCATAAAGCATTTTAAACAAATAGAGATCATTTTAAAATGGGAGTAAATGGGGTCCTAGGTTTATTAGCCTATAGGATCACTTTTGTGCAATACTCGGTAACCTTCCTCAAATAGAGGTGTTACTTGTAGCATTAGCGCACAGGCGTACAAATAAAGTACTATAGAAATAAATTATACGCATAATGAGATAACTATCGAGCTAAACATTTATAAGTTCGGTTAAAAATTGCCGAGTTCGGATGCTATATGATTACTAAAATATGAATAGAATAATGGTACAAGTTTAAGTACTCTTGTAAATGAGCAAAATATGGATAATATTTTTTATTATTGGGAATAGCAGATCCAGGAATTCAAAGTCATGGGTGCTCACCGCTAAAAGTTTCAAAAGAAGAGGAAAAATAAATTTAGAGATGGGTGCATTTAATTTTTCTTTTGATAATTGCATATGTATATCTACGAAGTCGGGTCAAAGGTAATGAGTTATTAAGCACCCACAAAATTCCACGTGGATCCTCTACTGATTGTTGGTAAATTACCAAACACAAAATAAAATAAATAACATGAAATATACATAAAACGCATGTACCCAGATGCGCATGTATAATTGTTTACCCTAAAATTCAAGTAACAATTAGACATATATTGTGGTTTTAAGGATACGTTAATCCAATACCAGTTGATAAATAATTAACTAAATAAATAAATTGAACAGAAAAATAAATCAAACCAGTATTATGGCCATGCTTTCGACCTCCATTCGAGATGGTCTCGAGGTTGGATGATAAGAACAGTAAAGAACAAAATAGCACTGAAGAACAATAATGGATAGTAAGTGAAATAGATAGCATAGTATGTATTCTTTTTCAGTGAATAATGATGGTCTTGCAAATGAATGGGATACCCCTTTATATAATAGGGGAATCCTAAATAAGGTACAATTCTAATAATAGAAGTAAATCCCACAATTGGCGTCCATAATTGCTTGATTCGATTTGTCCTGTGATTTAAGCTGTGATATTCGACCGGTTGCTAATATCTCACCACTCCATTATTATGTCTTACTCGAAGTCGGTCATGCTCGGTATCGATCTTCACGCTCAATACTATGTCTTCGAGCTCGAGCCTGGTCCATTACGAGCTTACTCTCGAGGCAGGTCCCCAATCCTATGAAATCGGATATGCCCGATTTCAACCTTATATAGATAGTCCCCGCATTTCTTAGAGTAAAACAATAGGAGACGATTTGAGCCTCGATTCTCGGACACCTCGATCATGACGTCAACCTTATGATGTTAGCAACAGAAGTGATTGAAGGGTCGCGTCCGCACAGTTCCCAAGATCATTAATTAACGTCAATTGATGGTCGGCCACTAGTGCTCTCAAACCGTCGAAATGGCCATTAAAAATAGATCAATTTCATAATCTTTTCAAACTTTACTTGCCAGTTTACGTTTTCCAAAACACCAATTCCGCCTTTTTCTTCCACAAACTTGATATAGTGATGGCTAAAACATCAAATATTTTCCCCCAAAAAGGAAAGGCCTCCTCATCATGGCCGGGCGGTGACAAAATGCTGGTGGAACCACGGATTGAAGAGTGCATTCTTGGGCCCTGCGAACTTACCTCGACTTCAAAGTCGAAAAACCTTCCTCGGGTTCTGGTCGATGCGAACCTATGTCCAGACACATCTGTTAGATATCTAAAAACGATCTCGAGCAGGTGAAAAAGGATTATCACTGGGATAACAAATAAGTGGTGTTTCCTTCCCCGAAGGAGGACATCACTACCCATGTGAAAGAGTTTTTAAGTGTTTACATTTACCCTTTCACATAGGGCCCCGTAGATCCTGTCATACTCGATTTTTCCGCTAATATCGGGTTACCCTTGGCCAGATATATCCCTACTTTTGGCGCATTGTCATCTTGATCAGATTCTTCATGAGAAAGGTCGAGGGAATGTCTTTCACCCTCGATCATCTGATCAGGCTATACAACCCTCATCTTTATTCGGGTTGGTTGATAAGGCTTCAACATCGGGCCACAAAAGTGTTGTTCTCGAGCATAAATGAGGACAAGGACCGAGGGTGGATGGACCGATTTGTCCGAATCAAGACCTCCTATTTGATCCCCGCCGAGAAGATTCCATTCCATGAAGAATGAACATGAAACGTAAGTAAAATCTCTCTGATAGTGTTTGTTTACTATTTTGCTTTCTTTACTCTTTCTAATCTATGTTCATATTCATGGTGCAGCTTTCCCTTGGTTTCCTGGCACAATCTCGAACCTCACAGGCTGGGTCCGACAACTTGCCTCCACCTCTTCGTATGTTGAGCGCTCGTGGAGCGATTTGGCTAAGGGTCGGTGAGAAGCTAAAAACCATGGTAAGTTCCTTTGTCTCTATGCTAATGCTTCCCCGTAAAATATTCTATTTTAACTTGATTTTTCCTCTTATATAGGTCTCAAAGATAATGTCGTCATGAGGCCGCCTCCACCCGACGAAGATGAGGTTCCGAAAACAGCCAAACACAAGAAAATGAGGAGGGACCTCTCCTCCTGATACCCCCAAGACAAAGAAGAGAAAATCTCAGAAGTCAAAGATAGATCATGCCACTCTATCTGCCGACGTACTCCAACAACTACGAGAGGAAGACGAGGAAAAAAAAGATATCAAATGCCTGATGGTGGCTCGGAAGGGGAGAAGCAACGAAGCTTTGAAAACTGCTGAGTTGGTACTGGTTGAGAAAGTTCATTTCCCGACCGAGGAGATCTTGGAGGACATCCCGAGTAGAGTCCCCGAGTCTTCGGGTATTGAGGATGCCTCTCGCCTTGATGAAGAACCGGTGGGTGTGTCCAGAGGGTCTAATTCGGAGGCCCTTCAAAGAGAAGAGAATGTCCCAAGTAACTCGCTTAGGACAATTAACATTGAAGATACGTCGCCCGGCTCTACGTTCTCCGAAGAGTAGTTTCAAGGTTCTCGGGCTATGGAGACCCCCAATGTGGGGACGACCCACGAAGGGAATGATATATTCCACGGTTGCTTAGCAGAGGTCAATGATGGTCCCGAGTTGGACATCGCTCATTTTTTACGAGGCTCAACGACTTATGTATCAAGTAAGTTTAGCCTCCATTATCATTTTTGTGCTTTATTCTCATATCTCTAAGTCTTATTTTCTTCCTTTGTGTACAGGCCATGACACTCCATCGAGAAGGCTCCTCTAAATACCGAGCTGAGATGAGCTGAGCTGACACGATGTGAGGCCGAACTCAAGAAGCTCATGGAGGAGAGATAGAGAGCCTAAACCTCCTCTATGTACAAAAAGAAGAGGATATCAGGAGCCTTCGAGCTGAGCTGGCAAGAGATCATCAAAATCAGACTAATCTCATCGAACGGGTAATGTAACTTGTGGGAGTTTGTTATATATTAACTTGACATTGGCGTCTAACACTTTGATTTTGCAGGCCAAGCAGAAGGGCGAATTGGTTTAGCAGCTTCGTGAATAGGCCAAGATAAAGGAGACAGAGACTCTGGGGTGGAAGCAGAACATGGATCATCTCGCCACGGAGAAAGCGGTTAGGGCCCAACTGTCTTTGGTCGAGCGTCAACTCCAAAGTATAAAGGAAGAGAGTTCGGCCCGGGCCTAGAAGATTGAAGAGCTCGAGGCTAAGTTGGCCGCTGAGCTTGCAAGGGCCAAATATGAGGCGTAGGCGCTTGTGGTCTCTTACCAAGCTGATGCTAAAGCTTCTAACATTCGGGCACATGAGATCTCTGTTGCTGCTGAAGTCAAATTATCGTGTGATGTCGATCATGCTAGGCACCAATCTCGGAGAGAGACTCTCGATGAGGTACATGCTCGTGGCTTTGACCTCTCGGCTGATATAGAGAGTGCAAAAGTTTTGGAGGATGAGGCCGCAGCCTTACTCTCTGATGATGAAGACTACGCGAGTGGATCTGAGAGCGGAGGAGATGAGGATAAAGCCCCCGAAGATACGGCTCCCAAAGCATACTAGGCACTTAGGATTTTTTTCTCCTTATGTGTTTTTTCTTTGTTTTTTGTGTAAGACCCTGTGTGGTCTTTGTAAATACCTCATATGTATAAAATATTTCCCTTTCTTTCCGTTTTGTCTTTGATTTGTGATAAATTGTGCTTTGTATTTGCCATGTGAAAATTTTGTTGTTGCAGCCTCTATAGTCGAGTGAGTAGTTGCTCGAACATAGATAAGAACAAACCCTTAGTTTTTTTAGTCAAGTAGGGGCGAGTCCCCGAGCTTAATATGTTCGAGATTGTGGATGGCCTGATCGAAGCCACGACTGCACTATTTGTATAACTAATTTCGAGTAAACTTTGAACTTAAAATAGAATAAACCCTTAGGTTTTTTAATCAAATAATGAGTAAGTTTCGAACTTGCAGTACCATACCCCTTAAGGGTTTACATCATATAATGATGAACCTTCGAGAAATATTTAAGTCAGTTTCATTCAAGCTCGGAATAGTAGAACCCTTGGGTCCGAATTGAGTGAGAACAAGATCTTGAACTCTAATTGTATTGGACCTTAGGCTCTTTAGATTGGACCGATATGGCCTTTAAAAGATGGCTATTATTTCCCCTTTCGTCTTAAAAGACTTATTTATAAAAAAAACAAAAAATTATGCCTTAGCATGTAATTTTTACCCATTGGGTTTTTTTGAGGGTCTGATGTTGATTGAAACCCCTTTGCTTTTTGTGCCTTAGCACCTTTGTGTTAAGATAATTTGATACCTCTTAAGGTTCTTAGAGGGTTTATATTATCGAAGCCTTTTTTGTTTTTTTGAGGGCTGATTTTATCGAAGCCCTTCTAATTATTTGCCGAGGGTAGCCTTTTTAATCAGTTTTTCAAAGAATTTGAAGGCCTATTTTTACTGCGGGATTCGGACGACTCCGAGCCGCGTTATTTTGGTCGTAGCCTTTAATTCGGCCATAGCCTTTGGGTTTGCCTCTTCGGATTATTACCCAATTACATTCCGAACTTGTTCGAAATGTTAGTCCCCGAGGATGGTGTCCTTGGCCTATAGATCGAGGGTGCCTCTTTGAGGTCTTATTAACTTGATTTTAGATAACTCAAATATTACTATCATTGATGGAAGTCCTCGAGTGTTAGAGGTGTATTTGCACTTGGATCTTGAGCCATTTCTCACAAAATCATAAGTAAGAGATTTGCATAGTATGGAATTTGAAAGAATGCTTCTTTGAATAATTAATACATGCGTACATGTTTTCCATCGGGGCTCGACTAATTTATATGGACACGGTTCATTCGACCGTTAGGTCCATTACAATGTTTTCCTATCGAGGCCCTTTCAAAAAGTATTTTTGTCAAAAATATAACATCTGAAGGTGATGCCCCCAGCATTCGAGGTTGATTGCAAATAAGCCTTGGATACTATTGAATTATCCTCAGGTAGAACACAATATTGCCTCGTTAAAAACCTTGTCGGAAAAACCCATTTGCGATAAAAACCAATCTAAGGGAAAAAGAGTGCAACGCGTACTTTAAAACCTGAGGTCTTGATGTCTTGATGTCTTTGGCCGAACTCCTGCAATAAGTTAGCGTTGAAATATATAAATGAAAGAAAGGAGAAAGTTATACCTTAGTAGTAATATCATTTGAGAAGTGATATGTTCCAATTGTTTGGCATTGGTTCATCATCCATCGTTCCGAGTTTATAAAACCCCTTTCAAACTATGTTGAGGAATTGGTAGGGTCCTTCCTAATTTGGACTAAGCTTCTTTTCATTAGGATCTTGAGTGCTGATGGTGACTTTCCTTAGGACTAAGTCCCCGACTCTAAAAAGGCGAAGGTTAGTTCTCCTATTATAGTATCTTTCGATTCGTTGTTTTTGTGAACCCATTCAAACGAGTGAAGCTTCTCGTTTTTTCATCGAATAATTTGAGGCTAGTATTCATAGCCTCGTGATTTGATTCTTCTGTTGTCTGTCGAAACCTGGCATTGGGTTTCCCGACTTCGACTAGGATTAAGGCTTCGGAGCCATATACTAAGGAAAACGGAGTTGCCCTTGTACTAGACTTCGACGTTGTCTGATACGCCCAAAGGACCTTGGGTAGAATTTCTCTCCATTTCCCTTTAGCTTCGTTCAACCTTTTCTTCAGGTTTTGGATGATAGTCTTGTTCGTCGATTCAGCTTGTCTGTTCCAACTAGGGTGATATGGCGTTGACAATATCCTTTTTATCTTATGATTTTTGAGGAATTTTGTAACTTTTCTGCCGATAAATTGTTTACCATTGTCGCATACTATTTCTACGGGTATCCTAAATCGATACGCGATGTGATCCCAGATGAAATTCATAACCTTTCTCTCTGAACTTCTCGAAACTATGTGCTTCAACCTATTTAAAGAAATAGTCAGTCATAAATAAAATTAACTTAGCTTTACCTAGGGCCGATGGCAGAGGGCCAATGATATTCATCCCCCATTTCATGAATGGCCATGGGGATAGGACCGAGTGAAGTTGTTCTCCGGGATGGTGGATCATCGGTGCAAACCTTTGACATTTATCACATTTTCGAACATACTCTTTAGAGTCTTTTTCCATGATATCCCAGTAGTATCCTACTCTAATGAATTTGCGAATTAGTGACTCGGTGCCAGAGTGGTTCCCATAAGTGCCTTCATGGACCTCTCGTAGAACATAATTGGTGTCTCCTGGTCCCAAACACACTTTGAATGGTGCATCAAATGTCCTTCTGTGTAATGTTCTGTCTTCGGCTAGTGTGAAACGAGCATCTATAGTTCGTAGGGCCCTTGATTCCTTAGGGTCCGATGGGAGCTTTCCATTCTTCAAGTAATCAATGTATTTATTACTCCAGTCATAGGTTAAGCTCATAGAATTTATCTCGGTATGTCCTTCCTCGATCACGGATCTCGAGAGTTGAAAAACAGCCCCCGAGCTGATCTCATCTTCCTCCACCGATGACCCCAAATTTGCAAGTGCATCAGCCTCACTGTTTTGTTCTCGAGGTACATGTTGCAGAGTCTATTCCTTGAAATGGTGCAAAGTTACCTGCAACTTGTCCAAATACGTTTGCATTCTATCCTCTCGAACTTCAAAGGTTTTGTTTACTTGGTTAACCACCAGTAACGAGTCACATCTAGCTTCAATGACTTCTTCTCCCAAGTTTTTAGCTAGCCCGAGACCTTCAATCATGGCCTCATACTCGGCCTCATTTTTAGTCAACATATAAGTCTTGATAGATTGTCTAATAGTGTTACTCGTGGGTGGCTTCAAAATGATGCCTAGCCTGGACCCCTTCACATTCGAGGCACCATCTGTAAAAAGGGTCCATACCCTCGATGTTGTACCCGATTTTAACAAGAGTTCCTTTTCGACTTCGGGTACCAGGATTGGTGTTAAATCGGCCACGAAGTCCGCTAAAATTTGAGACATGATGGTCGTTTGGGGTTGATATTCGATACAGTACCCGTTGAGTTCGACGGCCCATTTGGCCAATCAGCCTGATAATTCGGGCTTGTGTAAAATATTACGAAGTGGGTAAGTGGTTAATACGTGTATAGGGTGACAATGAAAGTATGGTTTTAACTTTCTAGAAGTGCTTATTAGTGCAAGTGCCAATTACTCTAAATGTGGATATCTGGTTTCTGCTCCTCCTAAAGTTCGACTTATGTAATAAACAGGGAATTGCTTACCTTGCTCTTCTGAACCAGTACACCATTTACCGCAATTTCTGATACTTCTAAGTACAAGTAAAGTATCTCATTTGCCTTTAGTGAAGGAGTGGTGGGCTCGATGGGTATCACATCATTTCCTCTAATTCTTTTCAAATTAGGCAGTTTATAACGAAATTTTAGCATAATGGTAGGAGAGGGAAAAATATTCAGCTAAGTCAAATTCATATCAAATAATCAACAAAGAGGTATCGAAGTCAAGAAAATCTAATTCAAATAGAGGAAGATGAAACTAGTAATCAGAACTCAACCATAACAGCTACTACTTCATATGTCGGAGATATAGGGACCTAAGAATCCTAAAAGGCCATTTAATTGCAAATAAGTCCGAGTACGCACTCATCACCTTGTGTACACGTGCTACAATCAACATAGAAGACTCAAATCCTAAGGGGTAGTTCCCTCACACAAGGTTGGGCAAGATACTTTGCATTTCGGGGTCCAAGCAAATCGTTCTTCTTTTTGAGTAAAGAGAAAAATCAGTGGCTTCGATCTGATGACCTCGAGATGAATCGGCCTGAGAAAGCTATTCGTCCAGTTAGCCTATGTACAGCTTTTACACTGGCTATGATGGTGATGTCTTCGATGGCCTTGATTTTATCGGGGTTGATGTCGATCCCCCGATTCAACATCATGAAACCGAGGAATTTACCTTGAACCGACCCCGAAAGAACATTTCTCGGGCTTGAGCTTCATGTTATATTTTCTCAGATCTCGAACATTTCCTGCAAATGAGCTAAATGGTCTTATACGCATAGGGACTTAACTAGAATGTCATCAATATAGACTTCTATTGACTTACCTATTTGCTCTTCGAACATTTTATTTACTAAGTGTTGGTAGGTAGCTACCACATTTTTTAGCCCAAAGGGCATTACATTATAACAATATGTTCCGTATTTGGTGATAAATGAAGTCTTTTCTTGGTCTTCCGTGTTCATCTGAATTTTATTATACTCAGAGTAGGCATCAAGAAAGGTGAGGATCTCGTGGTCGGCCGTGGAGTCGATCATGCGATCGATGTTAGGTAGTGGAAAAGAATCCTTGGGACATGCTTTGTTTTATTCCTTATAGTCTACGCACATTCTAAGTTTGTTCCCTTTATTAGGGACTACGACTATATTTGCTAACCATTCGGGATATTTTACCTCCCGAATGGACCCTATGTTGAGAAGTTTAGTTACCTCATCCTTTATGAATGCATGCTTCACCTCGGACTTGGGTCTCCTATTTTGCTTCACCGGTCTGAACTTAGGGTCCATGATTAATCGATGTGTTGCTATCTCCAGTGGGATCCGTGTCATGTATAAATGGGACCAAGTAAAACAACCTATGTTATCAATAAGAAATTTAATAAGTTTTTTCCTGAGCTCGGGGGTTAATCCTGTCCCCAAGTACACCTTTCGCTCAAGAAAATACTCGATCAGTATAAACTGTTCCAGCTCTTCGACCATTGATTTGGTAGCGTCAGAATCTTCGGGAACAACTAAAGTTCGAGGGGTCAGAAAATCCTCTTCTTCTTCTTTTACCACCTATTTCTCCAATCCGATCGAGGCTGGTGGCGGTGATTGCTTGGATACCTATTTATTTTTGATGCTCGACTTTTCCGAGGTTGACAATGTCGATATCGGGGTTACCTCATCGACCTCAAACAGTTCCTTTGCTGCATGTTGTTCCCCGTACACTATTTTTACACCGTCTAACATCGGGAATTTCATCATTTGGTGGAGGGTCGAGGGTACTGCCCTCATGTTGTGGATCAAAGGCCTCCCGAGTAGGGCATTGTACCTCATATCGCCTTTGATTACGTGGAACATGGTATCTTGAATGGTTCCAGCCACGTTCACCGGTAGGATAATCCCCCCCCTCCTCCTTAGTTGTTTCACTGGCCATATTAAAGCCGTTTAGGACTCGAGCTGCAGGCACGATCTGGTTATGTAGGCCGAGGTGCTCCACGACCCTTGATTGGATTATGTTCGTCGAGCTACCTAGATCCACTAAAACAAACTTAACTTGAACTTTATTTAATAAGATAGAAATTACCAGAGCGTTGTTGTGGGGTTACATATGCCTTATGCTTCTTTATATTGAATGATAAGGTGCCTTCGGGCACATAATCTCGAGTTCGTTTATCTATAGTGATTGACACCTTAGTGCGTTTGAATATGAGTCCGTGTGGAACGTCGACTCCATAGACAATCATATGGAGGACATGTTGAGGTTCTTCCTGTTCATTCTTTCTATTGGCGTCCCTTTCTCTGAAATGATGCTTAACTCGATCGCTGAGGAACTCGTGAAAGTGGCCCTCATTGAATAGATGGGCTACCTCTTCCCTCAATTACCTGCAATCTTTGGTCCTATGAACATGTGTACCATGATATTTGCACATCAAATTTGGTTTTCTCTGGGAAGGATCGGTCTGTATTGGTTTGGGCCACCTAGTATCTTTGATCCTTCCGATAGACGTTACGATGCCTGATGCATCGATACTAAAATTATACTCCGATAGTCGTGGGATCTGCGTACGTGTCAAAACCACTTTTGCTCATAACTTCTCGAGAACTCTATTCTCGATCACTTCTTCGATCATTCCGGGCGGAATTGCGTCATGGACCGTTGTCCCTTCGATATGAAATATATGGTTGGTATTGACCTTTATTTGACTTTATCTTCCTGTTGATGTCCCTCTGATTCTTACCTGTCGACCTGTTTGGATTCACTAAATTAGAAGGAGCTCCTAATTTGTCATCCACGACCCTGATCTTTGATTGACACCGATTGTGTATATCTGCCCAAGTTACAGCTGGATACTCGATCAAATTTTGTTTCAAGTGACGTGATGTTATCGAACTTCGTTCGTTCAACCCTTGGGTGAAAGCTTGAACGGCCCAATCATCCGTGGCCGGTGGAAATTCCATGCGCTCTATTTGAAATCGAGACACGAATACCATCAGCAGTTCATTATCGCTTTGTCTTACCTTGAAGAGGTCTGATTTCCTTGTTGCGACCTTTACGGCCTCGGTGTTCGCCTTTACGAAGGAATATTCTAACATGGAGAATTTGGTGGTAGGTTGTGATACCAAATCATTGCTCCCTGTGACAAGGTCTCTCCAAACTTTTTCAACAACGCATGCTCGATCTCATCGTCATCCAAATCGTTACCCTTCATGGTGCATGTGTAAGAGGTAACATACTCGTTGGGGTCGGTGGTCCTGTTATATTTGGGTATGTCAGGTATACGGAACTTCTTTGGAATTGGCTTCGGAGCCGTACTCGGAGGAAATGGCTTTTGCACAAATTTCTTCGAATCCATACCGTTCAAGATTGGTGGTTCCACCGGTATCTGATCAACCCGAGAGTTGTAAGTCTCCACATTTTTATCGTTGGTTTCGATTTTCCTGTCTCCTGATTCAATTCTCTTGGTGAGCTCCTTGAGCATTTTCATTACCGCAGGATCAATCCCCGATGTGTTATCAATTGACCTTTCCAGTACTTGCTCGGTACAGCGAGTAATATCCGGCTCGACCCTGTTTGGAGCTCTATGTTGGTTTTGTAACTGCGAAATGGCGGCTTGTTGAGCTTGAAGCATATGGAATATCACTTGGAGACTGACTCATTCGTCTCATCTTCCCTATGGTCCTTGGCCATCAAATCGGCCTTCTCTGCGTAAACTCCCATCGAGATCTGCGCCTAAGTCTACATTTAGAGCAACGTGCGAACTGACGTCGACTGGGTTGACAGCCGGTACTCCTCTGAGATTAGCCTTTGTCACCTCGATTCCTAGAGCAATCACATTTTCGTTTTTCCCGTGAAGTCCGAGGCCATTGTCGTCGTATGCATTCTGTGAATTTGACATGTTTTAACCTGAAAGCAAAATTCATGACAAGAACAAGTCTAAAATAGTGTGTTTTACCAGAATCAGTACGGAACAATCACTATTATCCCTGGCACACGGTAGGCGCCAAACTGCTTACCCTAAAATTCGAGTAACAGTTAAACTTATATTGTGGTTTTAAGGATACGTGATTTAATCTAATACCAGTTGATAAACAATGAACTAAATAACTAAATTGAACAGAAAAATAAATCAAATCCATATTTTGACAATGCTTTCGACCTCGATTCGAGATGGTCTCGAGGTTGGATGATAAGAACAATAAAGAACAAAATAACAGTGATGAGCAGTAATGGATAGTAAGTGAAATAGATAGCAGAGTATGTATTCTTTTTCAGTGAATAATGATGGTCTTGCAAATGAATGGGATACCCCATTTCATAATAGGGGAATCCTAAATAAGGTACAATTCTAATAATGGAAGTAAAACCCACGATTGGGGTCAATAACCGCTTGATTCTATCTGTCCCGTGATTTCCGCCGTGATCTTCGACCGGTTGCTAATATCTCGCCATTCTGTTGTTATGCATTACTCGAAGTCGGTCATGCTCGATCTCGATCTTCATCGCGCACTTCGATATTCACGCTCCATACTTTGTCTTCGAGCTCGATCTTGGTCCATTATGAGCTTACCCTCGAGGCAACTCCTCGTGCCTATCTTCATCGGGCACTTCGATATTCACGCTCCATACTCTGTTTTCGAGCTCTATCTTGGTCCATTATAAGCTTACCCTCGAGGCAACTCCTCGTGCTTATGAAATCGAATATGCACGATTTTCTACTGTATACAATAATTAAATGATATATTTACCTTTCTATGAAACTGAAGAAATATTTACTAGACTAGATCAAACCCCTAAACATGATCAATATTTATCCTCTTGGAATTTGTAATTTTTTGTTATTTTTATATTATAATTGTGAACACCCAATTTTTGCCCCGCATGAAAATTACTCCTAAAAATAATCAAAAAATAATTTTTATTGAATTTTATGAATTTCTCTTTATTTAGTTGCATTTCACGCATGTTTAATGTTTTAAAATCATAAAAAAATCATTAAAAAAATGTTCGAATTTTGATTTCGTAGCATGTTAGATATTAAACTGCATTTTTAGGATTTAATTATATTATTAAATGCATCTTCTGAAAATCAAAAATTGCATTCGTAGGTTAATTAATTAGTTAGTTGCATTAGTCCATCATTAGGTAAAATAAATAAATAGGCTAGCCAAAATATGGAATTTAAATTAAAATATGAGCCTAAAGTGACTAAAAGAATGAGAAAAGTGGGGTGTCCAAATTGGGCCAAAATCAGTGGCCCAGTTCCCAAATTCCACCCCAAACCCGCCGGTCTAGAACCCGCAGCCCGCCTGTCAAACCCGTTTTCCCCTCTATTAACACATAACCTAAACCTAAATGAAAGCGGGGACAGACCTAAAAAATCAAAGACCTAATCACTATGACCGAAGGCCGTTTTTCCCCTTTCCCCCATCGTTTTCTTCATTTTCTCACTGAACAGAGACAACAAAAATCAAACCCCTCTCCCTTACACAAAAGAGCAGTGGCACCCCTCAACCTCCACCTCCGCCCAGACCAAGAACGAGGCAGTAGTAGACAGCCCTTTCACCCATCTCCTTTACACCACCAGTGGCCGCCTAGGGACAACCACGAACCTCCAGCTAGTCGTCGCTGACCTCGCCTGAAAAATGAAAAAAGGAAATAAAAGTCTGAGAACTAAAAGATATGGAAAACAGAATTGGTCATGGGGTTTCGAGTTCCCGTTCCAGCCTTGTTCCCATTTTTGCTCGAATACTTGTAAAGCTCGAGTTAATTTTGAGTCGAGTTCCAACTTTGCGAGTTCCGTCGCTGTCGAGTTTCGACTCGTTTGGTCGCTAGTCTGTTGTTGTTGCTGTGCTGCTGGCTTGCTTTCATCTCGTTTTAATTTCAGAGATTTATTCTCTTTTCGGAAAAGGGTCAAATATATCCTTCTACTTTCGAATATTGTCTAAGAATACCCCTCGTTATACTATTGGGTTATCTATATCCCTAACGTTATACTCTGGGATCAAATATACCCCTCATTTAACTTTGGGTTCAAATATACCCCTCATTTTAACGGAGGGACACGTGTCAGCGTCCTGTTGGACAATTCAAAATATCTCCTAATTAATTAAAAAGGCCCATCATCTATACCCGAAAAATAATTTTCTAAAGCAATTTATTTTATAAAAACTGGAAAAAAAAAACAGAAATATTTCTTTTCCACTTTTTACAAAAAAAATGATTTCTTTTTTCTAAAACAATGTTTTTGTAAAAATAGAAATGAAATCTAAAAAGCAATTTTCTAAAGCAATGTTTTTGTAAAAACTGGAAAAAAAAATTGTGAAAACTGGATTTTTTTTCGTTTTTTCAGTTTTTAATAAAAATAAATTCAGTTTTTTTCAGTTTTTATAAAAAAAATTGCTTTAGAAAATTGTTTTTCAAATTTGTTTTTAGTTTTTACAAAAACAATTACTTTAGAAATTATTTTTCAGTTTTTTAAAAGCAATATTTTTCTAAAAACTGGAAAAAAAAATATTTTTATTTTTTCAGTTTTTAGTATAAAACATTTAGTTTTTTTTAAGTTTTTACAAAAACATTGCTTTAGAAAATTGCTTTTTAGGTTTTATTTCTGTTTTTACAAAAACATTTTTTAGAAAAAAAATTCAGTTTTTTTGTAAAAAGTGGAAAAAAAATATTTCTGTTTTTTTTTCAATTTTTATAAAAAAAATTGCTTTAGAAAATTATTTTTCGGATATAGATAATGGGTCTTTCTAATTAATTAGGAGATATTTTGAATTGGCCAACAGGACGCTGACACGTGTCCCTTCGTTAAAATGAGGGGTATATTTGAACCCAAAGTATAACGTTAGGGGTATAGATAACCCAAGAGTATAACGAGAGGTATTCTTAGACAATATTTGAAAATAGAGGGGCAGGAATGACCCTTCTCCGTTCTCTTTTTAGTGTATGTCGGTAAAATCAGGTATGTACTAAAATTTCACCTCTCTTCTATATCTATTCTAATATAAAAGCATGTTTATGTTCTGTTGAATCTGCTATTAGTTTGGGATTTACTGATTTCGATTTCATTTTAGACTTTAATATCAAAAAAAATAATTGATATCAAGCATGTCGAAAGTCTGATCTCTGAATTATTTATTATTATAATTATTTGGCGTTATTAACCTTGACTTGTTTGAGCATAAAAATAAATACTCTTGAAATCAGCACAACTATTCACATATGGAGTAAAGTTTTTGAATCAGTAAAATGCTCGAGGTCTGGCAGTTAGCTTAAATGATATAAGAGCGATTTGGTTCGGCAATAATTGATTGTCATCTAAATAATTTGATAGGCTATGGTATGATGACCAATTATATAAAAAATGAGTTTTATATATGTAGAAAAAATTATTAATGTGATTGCTCACGTGAATAACTGTTTGAGTAGAGTTTATTAAATACTTAATGTTGCAAACTAGTCAGAATGAATTCTGAATTAATTTCATTCACGTACAGTAGGCCTCTCGATTAGCCATTCTTTACGCAATCACTACACACTAAATGTACTAAGATCAAATAGCCTGCATCTTCCCCACAATTAATAAATCCTCGTGACTATAGGTACGACTCCCGTGACATAATAGCGATACATAAATCTCATTCGGATTTGCAGCTCATGCTCCCGATCACAACTTCGAACAATAATAAAATCACACGTTGTAAATCGCGGGTGCATTTCATGTGGGGCGTTTACAATGTGTCCAAAAACGACCAGTGCAATCCATCGTGACTTGTTTCAAGATAAATCCATAAATATTAAAAGCGGCTAAAAAGTAAAAAAAAAGGCTAAATGCACAATAGATTAAACACATGCAAATAATCAAATAATTCAGGCCAAATAACAATAGTTAAGCGACCGTGCTAGAACCACAGAACTCGGGAATGCCTAACACCTTCTCCCGGGTTAACAGAATTCCTTACTCGGATTTCTGGTTCGCAGACAAATTAAAACAGAGTCAAAATTCCTCGGTTAGGGATTTTTTAAAATAAACGGTGTCCCGGAGCATCTTCAAAAATTCGGGTGGCGACTCTGAAAATTAAAATAAATCCCAAATCCGATCAATGTCACTTAAAGTGGAAAAACTCCATTATTACCCCTTCATTAATCCGCCGGTGAAAAAAGGAGGTGTGACAGCTCTGGCGACTCAGAATCTCTGGTTCAGGGTTCAAGAATTCGAACTTAGAATAACTATTATATTTGGCTTTCATTTTCTAATTTTACATGTTTAAACCTAATGTGCTAATTGCCGTTTTTTACCGCATTGATATTATCTGAACTGTATATAAATTGTGCCTAAACCCTTCTTCTCTCGAGTCTTCTAAATCATCTGGGATGTGCGCACTTCGTGTGACTTATTTTCTGTTAGAGTCATCCAAATTTTAGAACGAGGTACGAACAAGTTGTAAAGCCGGTGAAGCTTATGTATTCCCGGTACGCTGCCCCGACCTCGGCTCGAGCTGTCTGCTTGGGTAAGCTTGGTCTAGAACAAAACCTCAGGATTTAAACCTAGAATAACATAGCCTCATGCCGGATCCCTAGTCGAAATGATTATTTACATCAGTGCATTTGACTTAGGGGACTCAAAACAGGGGTTGGGTCCGTCTAGGCCAGATGAACCCGAAATAAAGGACCATCTTGATGCATCTTACCTGTTATATGTGCATTAGTTTGTTTTGGCTTGCATGTTTACCGGCTTCTATAATAAAAAAGAAAATAAAAATAAAAACCAAGAGTGAGAGGTAGGTATTCGAAATATGAAACTCTGTCTATAAAAAAGAAAGAAAATAATTGAATGTCCTCAAAAGCCATGTTTCCCCGGTTCCGTCAAAACAGACAGAACTACGCGGGTCTGATTCTCACCGGATGTGAGATACGTAGGCAAACCTCATCGGTTCCGGCCCCCAACAATATTAAGAAATCCTAAAAAAAATCTTTAATTCCTTCTTTAGGAGTATTTTCTTAGAAAATATCAAACAAATAAAAGATAAAATAAAAATAAAAGTTTTAGAACACTAAAAAAAATATTCTTTCATTCAAAACAAAAATGAAATCAAAATACAAAAATATTTTCTAACTTTTTATTTTTTTCAATCTTCAAAAAAAATCTAAAAAAAAAATTATTTTTCCTTCTTCCTTCTTTAGAACCGTCTTTCTTCGAGACCGCAATTTTCAAAAATTCAAAAGAAAAATATTTTCTTTTTAACAGAAGTAAAAGAGAGAGGAAGATCTGATTAGGCTGAAAAAGAGCTCGAAAAGCTAATGGGAGCACCACATGGTAAATATGCCATTGCAGAAATGTCATATATCCATCATATTCGAATCCTATTGGATGAGAATATGGTGGACTGTTTTAACACTAGCGTTGTTTTCTTTTTTGCAGGAATTGTTACTGTGAGCTTGCCTTATTTATTGACTCAAATCCAAAGGGTGGTATTAGCACCTAGTGCTCAATTCCTTGGAGAAGAGTCACTAATAAGCACAAGCAATATAGCTATGGAGGAGGCTGGGCAGATATATGAGCTGAGGAGACAACTTCAAGTTCCCAGTGCAAAGGAACTTATTGTGGATGACCAAACAAAATGGGATACCACATAGCAAATGTTGATGAATGCTTCTGAACTGAAACAAGTATTTTCTTGCTTGGATACTTCTGATCCTGATTATAAGGTGACTCATACAATGGCTGAGTGGAAGCAGGTTGAAATTCTCTTTGCATACCTGAAGCTTTTTCTGATGCAACCAACATTTTAACTTCCTTGACATACGCAACGGCTGATGTGTTATTTCATGAAGTGTGGGAATTCAGCTCGACCTGATGCAGGCAGCCCAATGATGCATTGAAATGCATCGACACACTAAGGATCTGATACGGATATAACAGAGTTCAATGTTTCATACAATCCTCAGAAATCAGTCCAAAATTTCAATCCACCGCGAAGCATTTGCTGGAGTGCAGATGAAAACACAAATTTGAAGGGGTGACATGCAGAAGAATATCTGTGCAAGTTGTATGCTGGAGACATATTTATAACCAGGATTGTTATCAATATCTCCCCAAATATCAATAGTCTGAAATAAGACATTTATAGAGAGTATTGGACCCATGAGCTCTATCTCATCATCTTGCTCTTTCCTCGCACTTACATCACCTCTTCATAGATCAAGACCATGTGTTAGTTTACAACAGGCTCGTAGTTGCTACAAACGATGTGCTTTCAATAATCATGGCAACATTACCATTTCTATCCATGTCCAATCAACATCCCTTCATCCGTCCCGTAATTTGCAATCCTGATTTAATGCTAATGCTCCATCAAATGATGGAACGGTATTTGTAATTAATTTTGAAGATGTCATGGAAAAGACTGGTCATTTCTTGAGTATCCAGATTCCAGTGAAGAGCATAAGCAAAAAATCAATGAGATCATATCAGCAGAAGAGATCACAGTGACTTCTAGTGTTATGATCGCAATTGGTTCTGAAGAATTTGTTGATAGAGTAGTTGATTCAACAAATTGCAGGAAATTGCTTGTCGTTCATGACTCACTTTTCATGTTAGCATGCATCAAAGAAAATATGATAATGTTAAGTGTTGTCAAGGAGAATTGATATATGTAATAGAGAAGTGGACATTTCTTGACGTTATTTTTCTCTACTTCCTTCCTGCATTGCCGTTTGAGCTTGGTCAGGTTATGGAAGCACTCAGAAAACGTTGTTTGCCAGGTGCAAGAGTTGTGATTATTCATCCACAAGGCAGACAAGTAGTTGAAGAGCAACGAAAACTATATCCTGACGTCGTAGTCTCAAACTTGCCAGAGAAGATGAATCTGCAAAATGTTGCGGAGGAGCATTCATTTGAAGTAGTCAAATTCACAGATGAATCTGCCTTTTATCTTGTTGTTCTTAAATTTGACCCAGAGAACAAGAATGTCTAGGATCTACTCTTAACTTTAGATCATCTGAATAAAAGAAGAAGCGATGTGAATTCTGTGCTAGAGAGCTTAAAACTTGAATTACATTACAAACTTGCATTTGTTTCATCATCATTTCAGAACCTTAAATGCAAGTAATTATATATAAAAGACCAGTAAAGGCCCTGGCGTTCCAGCTTTGGTAATCATCTTTGAATGCAAAATCTGCTCCTTATTAAAAAATAAATAAATTAATTAATAATAATACAAAAAGCAAAAAAAAAATTATATATATATATATATATTCTTTTTTATTTAGAAGTCTTTCATCCAAAAGCGGAATCCAAATCAAAATAAAAAATATTTTCTTGCTTTTTAGAAGTCTTTCTTTCAAGTATTTCAAGCAAAACATCAAAAAAGAAAAGAGCCAAAAATATTTTCTTCTTTTAAAGTCTTTCTTTCAAAAATTCAAAAAAAATAAATAAACGAAATTCAAAGAAAAAGGTTAGTTTATTTACTCCATTCTCAATTTTCCCGAACTATGCAAGATCTGATTCATGAGGCGTCATGATACGTAGGCAATCCCCATCGGATTCGATCATAAAAATAAAAATAGAATATAAAAAAAAGGGAAAAAAAATTGGGAAAAATAGAGTAGGGAATAGTGACTAAAATAATTGAGAAAAACAAAGAGCGAAAATAACAAAAAGAAACCGAGATATGAAAAAAAAAGGGAGAAGAGAGAGAGATAAAATTTGAAAGGGACATTTAAAGGCCGGGATGAAACACGCAACCGTTCAAACACATGGTAGAAGCGTTTAACTGTTAGGTGCATTACATCCCCAATATGTGATTTCCTATATGTTAAAAGTATCAAACTAAACAGGTTGTTGTGTGTGCAAATAAGACGGGTCATATTTAGGTGGTTGGTTTCGTGGTAGTCTGACTTCTCGTCCTTTACAAGTTCCAAAAGCAGAGATGGCCTCCGCAAGCAACCTACCAATCATCGGTCCTATGGATAACCCGACTGTGATGACCCCAAAAAGGGGTCATCTTATGTGCATCTAATTTAGACTGTGTTCCGAGGCCCCGAAAGCCTCCATTAATCTCACCTCGAAGTGTGTGCGCAACCCGCACACGTAGCCAGGAAGCCTTTTATGTGAAAACTTGATTAAGAGTTTAATTTATGATAATTAATTGAATAAAGTTGACTTTGGTCAACAATTTTGGTAAACGGACCCGGATCCGCGATTCGACGGTCCCGGAAGGTCCGTAGGAAAATATGGGACTTGGGCGTTTGCCCGGAATCGAATTCCGAGGACCCAAGTGCGAGAAATGAATTTTCAAAGAAAATTATTTTATAAAAATATTAAAGGTTTATAAAAATGAACCTTGATGTGAAACCTGTGCTGCCGGGCCCGTATTATGATTTCCGACGCTCGAAAAAGGTTCAATATGTGTTATTTAAGTTATATGTGAAATTTGGTAAGAAACAGACTTGATTTGATTGGTTTCGCATCAAATGAGGAAAATTGGAGTTAATGAAGTTTTGAGAAATCTCAATGAATTTGAAATTTGGTTTGAAATGTGATTTTATGTTCCCGAGGTCCGAATGGAATTCCGAGACCGGAAATAGTTCTGTCATGTCATTTATAACTTTTCTGCAAAATTTGAAGTCATTCCGAGTAGTTTAGGCCGGTTCGGCGCATTGAAGTGAATTCTAGAATTTCAAGTTCTTAGTTTTGATTCAATTTGGTTTTGGGGTGGAATTTTGAGTTTCGTTGTTGTTTTCCATGTTTCGGAAGTTCGAGCGAGTCCGTATCATGAATACAAACTTGTTGGTATATTTGGACGGGGCTCGGGTGGGCCCAGGTGCCTCCCGGACACCACACGAGGCCAAAAACCAGCTAAAACAACTGCTGGTGCAGCTGGTGCTGATGTGACCGCAGGTGCGGTTGCCCAGCCGCAGGTGCAAGACCGCTCATGCGGTCCCAGCCTCGCAGATGCGGATCCTCCACTGGTGCGGAAGAAATTCCGCAGGAGCGGGTCCGCTGGTGCGGAAATCCCTCCGCATGTGCGATCCTCAGCCCCCTTGCCCAAAGTCCGCTGGTGCGGAACAAATTCCGCAGGAGCGGGTCCGCTTGTGCGAAAACCCCTCCGCACATGCGATGCCAGGGTCCCAGACCCTTTTTCCGCAGGGGCAGTTGTTTACACACAGGTGCGGGACCGCACCTGCCGTCCCAAGGTTGCAGGTGCGGAAATCACTGTTGCGAGCCCCTTTTAAATGTCCAAATTACGGGTTTTCTTCATTTTTCTCACCATGAACTTCCATTAGAGAGCATCCAAGTTTGGTCAGCACCTCCCACGACCACCCACTGTAATAGGTAATATAAACCCCATAATCTTCTAGCTTTAACATTTATTCCTAGTTAAATTCACTATTAAATCATCCAAAAATCATATAATTAGGTAGTAATTTTAGGGTTCTTGAGGATTTTGTGATTATCCGTTTTAGGCCATGAATTTAAGTAGAAATCACACATTAATGATCCTTAGGTTATGGGTGAGTGATCCCTTCGAGAATTCTCTGAATTTGAGCATGCGGGACCGGGGTTGGTATTCGGAAATTCTTCTAGAATGGCGATTTTATTGAATAGCTAAGATAATTTCTCACATTGTGCATGCATTGATCTAATTTCGCACCTTTTGACTAGTTTCGAGTCCTCGGGTATAGAGTTTGGAGTTTCGGGTGCAATTGTGGTCCGAGGGGTAGATTCGACACGAGGTGAGTCTCCTTTCTAACCTTGTAAGAGGGAATGTCCCCATAGGTGATGTATATGCTATGTGTAAATTGTTTGGGGGATACGTACGCGCCGAGTGGCGAGAGTCCGTACGTAGCGGCTATTATTGTTATGTCCGGGTAGTTAGGCCCGCATCATGCCTTGTATGTTTTTCTCGTAATGCCTTATATGTCGTTTCTTGTAATGCATGATATGTTTTCCTTGTAATGCTTCATATGATTTATTGTAACGCCATATGTACTATGAAATTATGTTTTGCATCATGTTATTCTTCTGAGGCTTATTTGAAAAGAATTGTGAAATATATGGGAGCGGGTCGTACGCCATGGAGGAATTGAAAGGAATTGTGAAATATATGGGAGCGGGTCGTACGCCACGGCAGAATTGAAAAGAATTGTGAAATATATGGGAGCGGGCCGTACGCCACGGCGGAATTGAAAAGAATTATGAAATATATGGGAGTGGGCCGTACGCCACGGCGGTGTTGAGAAATTATGAAATATATGGGATCGAGTCGTACGCCGCGGCAATGTTGAAAAGAAATTGAAATGAATATGGGATCGGGTCGTACGCCACGGCGAGTGTAGAAGGTACCTTATGGGAGCGGTCTGTACGCCACGGCGGATCTAAGAATTGTGATTATTGTATCGTTCGGTGGTCTTACCCTTGAAAGTGCTTTATTGTCTAGTTCAGCAATTGTTTGAATTTCTGCTTTTGATATATATATATACTTGTTGCTTATTTTCCCTGACATGCTTTATGTATTTCATTATATTCTATCATATGTTAGTATTGTTGGACCTTAGTGAGTATCGAGTCGACCTCTCGTCACTACTTCTTCGAGTTTAGGCGGGATACTCACTGGGTACATATTTATTTAATATGTACTCATGCTGTACTTTCTTTTCTTTTCTGTACTTGACTGTACAGGTCCAGAGGTTGGTACATCTGATTATCAGGCCGGTTCTAGATATTGATAGCGTGGTCATACTTCACGGTGAGCTACTTTCCCGGCGACTTCCTAGCAGCACCCTGGAATTCTTTTGTTATATTCTCTGTCCATTTCATTCAGACTGAGACCCTGTATATATTGTAGTCATTGTATATTCAGTAGTTGCCTGTGGCACTCGTGACACTAGCTCCTGGCACACACGTGGTGTATATTTTAGGTTGTTGGTTGTGCACATGTTATGCGATATGCCTATTGGTTGATTTTCCGCACTTGTAGTTTTATTTCACATCACCGCCATTATCATGTTTATATCTGTTTAAAATTGGTTAAAGGATGAAATTTTCGTAACGGGGAATGGGAACACTTAGTGTTTCTATATTGGCTGGCCTAACCTTGCCGTTGGGCGCCATCGCGACCTGAATCGAGATTTGAGTCATGACAACGTGGTATCAGAGCCCTAGGTTCACGAAAGTCTCATGAGTCACGGGTAGGCCCAGTAGAGTCTTGCGCATCGGTACGGAGATGTCTGTACTTATCTTCGGGAGGCTATAGGGTCTTAGGAAACTTCCCTTTATTCATATAATGTCGTGCAATCTATGATGTACTCAAACTTATTCTTCTATTTCTCTCACAGATGGTGAGGATGTGTGCATCCAATGTTCCTGGTCCGGGAGAGGCCATTGCCCCGGCTGCCCAAGGTCGGGGTAGAGGTAGGGGCAGAGCACCTGCTCGAGGCAAGGGACGAGGGCGTTCCAGAGCTACGCCAGTGGCACCACCAGAGGACCCTATTATGGAGGGGCAGGATGAGTTGCCTCCAGTAGCACCTGCTCCAGTGGATATCATGACGGGGCCAGGCTTCCAGGAGGTCATGGGTCGTATGCTGAGATTTATGGACACTATGTCTCAGGCTGGTTTATTTCCAGTCGGCCCTGCTACTTCTCAGGCGGGAGGGGGAGTCCAGACTCCTACCGCTCAGGCCATAGGTCAGGCAGCAGCAGCACGTCATACCCCGGGCACACCGCCCGTGGGAGGGGTTCAGCCCGTAGTAGCAGCCCCAGAGCCCAGGTTAGTTGCAGAGGGTGACCAGCAGAAGATATTGGATAGGTGGACCCGACTCCGCCCTCCAGTCTTCGGGGGTGAGCGGGGAGAGGATGCCCAGGATTTTATTGATAGTTGATGGGACAGACTGCACAACATGAGGATTTCGGATTCCCATGGAGTGGATTTCACCACATTTCAGTTAGAGGGCAGAGCTCGCAGGTGGTGGCAGTCATATATTCTCGGCAGGCCAGCAGATTCTCCTCCTGTCACCTGGGACCATTTCGCTCAGCTATTTCTAGACAAGATACATTCCACCTTCTGAGAGGGAGGGGCTACGGGGTCAGTTTGAGTGGCTAGAGCAGGGGCAGATGTCAGTGACTGATTACTAGGCTAGATTCTCCGAGTTGTCTCGCCATGCCATTATGATATTGCCTACTAATGCCGAGAGGGTGCGGCGGTTTGTGGCAGGCTTGCATCCAAGTATTAGGGCCTCTATGGCCAGAGAGGTAGAGATGGGTACCTTAAACCAGCTTGTAGTCGAGATAGCCCGACGGATTGTGGGTTACCGTATGAGGAGCAGGGAGCAGGGTCAGCCAGGTCAGCAGGACAAGAGGCCAGGTTCACAGGTGACTTCAGAGGTGCTCCAGCTAGGGGTAGAGGTCAGTTCGGAGGCGGCCAATTCAATAGGCCCTCATATTCAGCACCTCCACTACCTCCCAGGGGTATTTCAGCGAGGACTCAGTTCGGCGCTATGCTAGAGCGTTCCTATCGTCCCCCAGCCACCCAGGGTGCACCTAGAAGTTATTCCAGTCAACAGAGATCCTCTAGATCTTATTTCAGTGCCTTACCAGAGGGTTCACACCGCCCTCCAGCTATTCAGGGTTCTTCTTTCGGGCAGCAGGCTGTAGCACCAGGAGGTTGTTTCGAGTGTGGGGAGCCGGGTCATACGTGGAGGTTTTGTCCCAAGTATCGGGGCAAGTCAGTGCAGCAGAGTTATCCGCCTAGGAGTTCAGCACAAGCAGTCCGGCCGCCTCGAGGTGGAGGATAGGTCGGCAGGGGTCTTCCTAGAGGGGGAGGCCAGTCAGGAGGAGGTCAGTTAGTTCCTGTTCACTCTGGGGGAGTTCAGTCTTCAGGAGCCTCAGCCAGATTTTATGCCATTCCGGCCAGATCAGATGCAGTGGCCTCAGATGCTGTAATCACAGGTATTATCTCAGTATGTGGTAGGGAGGCTTTGGTATTATTTGATCCAGGATCCATGTATTCATATGTTTCTATACTATTTGCTCATTTCCTGGATATCCCTCGTGAGTCCTTGTGTTCCCCTATATATGTGTCCTCTCCTGTGGGTGATTCTGTGGTGGTAGACCGAGTCTACCGGTCTTGTGTGGACTTTTTGCGGTTTCGATACCAGAGCAGATCTTTTATTGCTGGATATGATTGATTTTGAGGTTATCCTAGGCATGGATTGGCTATCTCCTTATCATGTTGTGTTATATTGTCATGCCAAGACAGTCACTTTAGCCATGCCTGAGTCGCCTAGACTAGAATGGAAGGGTTCTTCAGCTAGTGCCTCTAGTTGGGTTATTTCCTTCCTAAAGGCTCGGCATATGGTCGAGAAAGGTTGTTTGGCTTACCTTGCTTATGTGCGGGACACCACCGTCGAGTCTCCTACCATTGATTCAGTACCTGTTGTTCGAGAGTTTCCGGATGTGTTTCCTTCGGATCTTCCAAGCATGCCTCCAGATCGAGATATTGACTTTTGTATTGATTTGGCTCCAGATACTCAGCCTATTTCCATCCCCCCCCTATCGTATGGCTCCTAAGGAACTGAAGGAGTTGAAGGATCATCTTGAGGAGTTGTTGGCCAAGGGGTTCATCAGGCCGAGCGTGTCGTCGTGGGGTGCTCCAGTCTTATTTGTAAAGAAGAAGGATGGGTGTATGCGAATGTGCATTGACTATCGCCAGCTAAATAAAGTGACCGTCAAGAATAAGTATCCCTTACCGCGCATCGATGATTTGTTTGATCAGTTACAGGGTGCTCGAGTGTTTTCCAAGGTTGACTTGAGATCGGGTTATCATCAGTTGAGGATTCGGGCTTCAGATGTTCCGAAGACTTCATTTCGTACCAGATATGGCCATTATGAGTTCCTTGTGATGTCCTTTGGTTTGACTAATGCCCCAGCAGCATTCATGGACTTGATGAATAGGGTATTCAGACTGTATATTGATTCCTTCGTCATCATTTTCATTGATGACATCTTGATTTACTACCAGAGCCTGGGCGAGCATGAGCAGCACTTGAGAGTTGTGCTCCAAACCTTGCGGGAACAGAAGTTGTTTGCTAAGTTCTCCAAGTGTGAGTTCTGGTTAGATTCCATGGCATTTTTGGGGCATGTGGTATCCGGAGAAGGTATCAAGTTTGATCCTTAGAAGATTGAGGCAGTTCAGAGTTGGCCGCGTCCTACTTCAGCTACAGAGATCAGGAGTTTCTTAGGCCTAGCAGGCTATTATCGCCGATTCGTGGAGGGGTTCTCCTCTATTGCAGCCCCACTGACCAGATTGACTCAGAAGAATGCCCCATTTCAGTGGTCCGGCGAGTGTGAGGCGAGCTTTCAGAAGCTCAAGTCAGCTTTGACCTCAGCACCAGTTCTATCATTGCCTTCCGGTTCTGGGATGTATATTGTGTATTGCGACGCTTTACGCATCGGGTTGGGGTGTGTGTTGATGCAGGATGGCAGGGTTATCACTTATGCTTCGCGGCAGTTGAAGGTTCATGAAAATAATTACCCTGTGCACGATTTGGAGTTGGCGGCGATTGTTCATGCTTTGAAGATATGGAGGCATTATCTATATGGTGTATCTTGTGAGGTCTATACTTACCACCGCAGCCTACAGTACTTGCTTAAGTAGAGGGACCTTAACTCGAGGCAGCGAAGGTGGCTTGAGTTGTTAAAAGATTATGATCTCACTATTTTATATCACTCGGGCAAGGCGAATATAGTGGCAGATGCTTTGAGCAGGAGGGTAGCGAGTATGGGTAACTTGGCCTACATTGCAGCTGAGGAGAGACCTTTAGCCTTGGACATTCAGTCCTTGGCCAATCGCCTTATGAGATTGGACCTTTCGGAGCCTCGTCGAGTTTTGGCTCATGTAGTTGCTTAGTCTTCATTGTTGGGGGAGATTAAGGCTCGACAGTTTGATGATCCATGCCTTGCAGAGCTTCGGGATGCAGTGGTCCAAGGCAGGGCCAAGGAGGTTATTTTAGGTGAGGATGGTGTCTTGAGGCTCCAGGGTCGTTTATGTGTTCCTAATATTGATGGCTTGAGGAAGAGAATTTTGGAAGAGGCCCACAATTCTCGGTATTATGTTCATCCGGGTGTGACAAATATGTACCGTGATTTGAAGCAGCACTACTGGTGGAGACGGATGAAGAAAGATATAGTGCAGTTTATGGCTAGGTGTCTCAATTGTTAGCAGGTCAAGTACGAGTATCAGAGGCCAGGAGGCCTGTTTCAGCAAATGCCCATTCCTGAGTGGAAATGGGAGTGCATCACCATGGACTTTGTGGTTGGGTTGCCTCAGACTTTGCGGAAGGTTGACACGGTTTGGGTCATTGTGGGTAGGTTGACCAAATCGGCGCATTTCATCCCTGTGGCTACTACTTATACTACGGAGAGGCTAGC